>JAQIWS010001582.1:0-10798 GCA_034696085.1 Stigmatogaster subterranea | reverse complement strand
TCCACGTGTGGACTAAACTTCAGACTCAATTTTGTTACAACTCGGCTCTAAAGTTTCCACCAAATTTGTAGCCGATAATTTCCCACGGGAAAATAATTCGCTCACGGTTGTGTTCTGCACAATTCGATCCAAAAAGAATTTCATTCCTGTCAAAATACGTCTCACCCTCAAAATTTGTAATTTCATAATTTTAACTCTTTAGTCAACAGTGAACAATGAAAATTGAATATTTAATAGTTTATAATCATTCTATTAAGTTTAATGTTTGGTGACATATATTATCCATTTTACCACCTAATTACTGTAATTTGAATTAAATGCACGAAAAGGTAAGATTTCACTTTGCATAATCCAATTAGCTTTAGATAAATAGATTCAATTAAAATTACTGTAATCAAATGCAGTTTTTGCACGTGATTTTTAAGTCATTACGAGATTCATTTAATTTCTTTTGCAAAATGGTTTTTAGCTTGAAATTCGTGCAAATAATCTGTAATTGAACTGAGCTAAAATTCAGAATTTTCGACATTACAAATCTAAACGAGAGAATTTTAAAACAAACCCAACACGAACAACCAAACCTTAATTTTACAACTTACTTTTACCTCACATTAATAATCTTACCTTAAAAACAAAAATCCAACCCACTCTTAATCTTATTAATAATCTTAACCGGTTTTTTTTTTCCTCCCTGCCAATTTTTTTTAATCTCATATTTTTTATTTACCCTCCTTAAGTTATTCCTCAGGTGAATTTATGTGTGGGTGGGCGGCATTAATGAAGTGAGATAAAGCTTCAACGTAGAAGCAAATCTACGGAGACAGCGTTTCAATTAAGGTAATGCAGCGCACGGTAACTTTAATCACGACTTGCACTGAAAACTACGTGTTGCTCGTGTTCAATTATTCAGATTTGGATACTCAAAATGGCCAATGTGAATCATTTACTCTCACTCATATTCGAAATCCTCTTAAATTAGAAAACGCCATGAATATTCTGCACACGAGTATAACCGCGTGTTTCATGCTTTTAATTACTCCCGCAAATGAGACGAGACCTTGATCCCTCTTTCTTTCTTAAAGGGTAGATTGTCATTAAAATACGACTTCAACCTCGTCATAATGAAAATTGTTGGTTTGAGGAGTCAGTGGATGAAGATTTATGAAAAATTGTTGACGAAGTGTAAATATTTAATTATTTGTTTGGATAAACTTTGGTATGATTTAGTAACATTTTAAATATTTGATGAACTAAGCAAATTCTTGTTTTGCAAGCATGCGTTAAAAATTAGTTTGCTCTGTTGATGATAAAGAAAAGGGTGTTTTAAGGGTTCAGTGAATAAGATCTGTCTTTTAAAGGGTAACCAAATTCAGAAATTATTGATTATAGGTTGTATTTTCTTTGAAAAGCCTAATTGTGAAATTCGAGGTTTAGTAAGGAGTTGTTGTTGGTTTCTTGAGCCCTCTAGTCTTCAGCAGAATTGCCAATCTTTATGGCATTTTTCACAATTGTCAGTTGCTGCTTCAAACAAGAACTGACCAATTTTGTGACTTCTTAGAAACGCGCCAGACAACACAAAATTGACAAAGACTAAAAAAAAATTTTTTTTTGAAAAATGCTTTTACATGAAGTTTACCTCTACCTTGTGAACAAGCAAAGTTATTAAAGATTAAAGTTGCACGTGGACTTTATAAACGCCTTAAACAATAGTAGTTTCATATCTACTTTTTAGAGGCACTAAAACTTCAATATATCCTTACTGGGAGCCCTAAACAAAAAACTTCTTACTTTAACTGTTTTGGGGCCCCCATTCTAAAAACTGAAATAGAGCAGTAAATTGGGCTCCAATTTCATTTTAAGAAGTAATTTGACAATTCTCTTCAATTTAATTTAAGAGAAGTTTAATATTGTAGTGTAGTTGGAATTAATTATATCTTATATTATGTTAAATTATTCGCGTAATATTTCGTAATTGAGAGTGGACTCACCGGATTTGATTGTCGCCTTCATTTATCATTTTTCTCAGCACTTCTTGGCTACTTCGGATTATGATTAATTCCTGCGGGGAAAAGGGGATAAAAGGGTTAAATTTGTGTTTTTAATTAAAAGTAAACATCGTATGCGTGTAATTATCCTCTCGATATTGTGAAACACATGTTTTAATTTTTAAGCTAATGATTTTTCTTTGTAGTAATGGTTTTTGTAATTTTGGTCTCTGGGTGGAAGTTTAATAATATTTTTTATTTTGTAGTAGAATTTTAAATACAGGTGATGCTTGGGTTACGATTGTTGGATATTTGGATTAATTAACGCAAAATTTGTAAATCAAATATTTGAGTTTGAATTTTAAAAGAAAAGAATTAGTTAAAGGGATTCAAAGGTTGAAGATAATGTTCAGAATTCGGGTTTAATGAAGAGTGGAAAAAAATTTATTATCCGGAAATTCAAATTTAAAAAATTTGAACTACTGTATAAAGAAAATGATTCAAAATTGGAGTCAAAAATTCGAAAAAGTGAATCAAGAAATTTGAGATTTATGTCAGAAATTCATAAGTAAAGTCAGAAAATTTAATAGTGAACACAAAAATTCATTATTTGAATTCGAAAATTCAAGATTTCACTCACAAAATCCAAAAATTGAACCACAAAATCCAAAATTTGAACCACAAAATCCAAAATTTGAACCACAAAGTTCATAATTTAAACCAAAAAATTCAAAACTTAAATCACAAAATTCAAAATTTGAACTCGAAAATTCAAGATTTCACTCACAAAATCCAAAATTTAAACCAAAAAATCCAAAATTTGAACCAAAAAATCCAAAATTTGAACCACAAAATTCAAAATTTAACCACGAAATTTAAATCAAAAAACCCAAAATTCAAAATTCGAACAAAATATGCAAAATTTGAATAAAATCAAACCACTAAACCTAACTGACTCAAAACTCCAGTACAGTACTTTACTGCTCAAAAACTCCACAAATAACTTCTCCAAAATCCAAACTTTTCAAACACGCATCATCCAAACTACTTAAACAAAATTAAAAACAAAAAACCCGCATTACACATTCGTAGCATATTCAACACTAAATTTAAATTACAACCCCCATTAAATTTTTACAACCCATAACAACAAACATTCTCCCATTTTCATCCAACAGTTCACCCTCAACTTCCACGTTCCTCACAAACTTTTCCCTTTTCATAACCTGTCCAAAAATGCTAAATAACTGCGAAAAATGATCAACAAAACTTTTACTTTAACCATCTGCTAAAATTAATCACTTGATGTACCTTGTAGAGCGCTTGGTCCACTTTGTCGTTGACTCTATCTGGTAATTGTCTTCTGTCTCTTGCATGACCACACTCCAAGTTGATCTGCGCAGGGATCTCTGAAGTCCTAAGTAAGCGTTCCAGACGACTTTTTTGGTCGCCAAGAGCGTCCAATTCACTTATCAAATCCTCGATGGTGCGTTGTAATTCCACTTTCCAATACGTCACATCCTGCAAAGAGAATTTGTGATGACAATTTTATTTCATATAACTCAAGAAAAAATCTGAAAATTGCAAAAACTGAGAAAGTTTTTAATGTTAAAGAAGGAGATCATGTGTTTATATGTGTTTTTTTAAGTTTCTTAACTGGTTAACAGACTATAAGTCAGTTAAGCAACATTGCATGGTAATAGCTCTCAGGAGTCCTGAGTGTAAAACATTTAGATTTGGTTCCACGAAGGATCTATACTCCGCAAGGTATGAAGAAGGTGCTTCGTATGCATTTTACTTATCTAACAAAAGACGTGTGAATTTATACATGTATAGAATGGAAAAGATTGACGCACATCGACATAACTTTTCAGAACTATCAAAACTTTGTACAAAATCATAGAATTTTTTTAGGGTATTGCGTGGTGTAACAAAAGTTGAAAAACGGAACTTGCGTCGTTGTTTGAAAATGTTTTGGTAAATTTGAAAATTAAAATGTCATTTTCAAAAATAAATATTCACAGGCGTTTTTCTAGTTGGAAGGATGTTGAGGAGTAATCTCTAAGGAAATTAATGAAAAATCATTAAGATAAAAAACCGGACGCGAAAAATTAACAACAAAAAAGACTTATTTACTAAACCGGTGAATGCTGTTTTCGCAATAACAAAATTCGCAAACCAAAATAAAAAATAAAAAATAAAAATCCCGTCGCCAAGCGGGAATTAAATTACGTTTTACCGAACAAAATAATCATTTTTTGGGCTTGTTCCAAGTAAAATCCCACTCCCAAGCGATGTAACAAAACCTAGCGCCATCCTCTGGCGCTTTTCAGAACTAATTAACCAATCTGCCCACGCTTTAAAAAATGTAGTAAATTAATTACAGCGTTTGGTTAATTTTAATTAAATTTTACTTTTTTCACTAGTTCTTACCTGATGTCTTTCTCGCAAGGTGTGAGTCGCGTCTGCTTGGTTTCTGTCAATTTTTTCCACCAGTTTCGTCGTGTTCCATTTGGTTTCAGCTCGATTACTAAAAAATAAAATTTGGTAAATACTGCGTAAATATGAAAATAGAAATAGAAATCATCGAGTAGAACTTTTACAAAAAAAAAAATTATTGATTTGTGTACTTTGCAATTCAAAGAACCCGTAGAATTTTTTGGGTAGTCAGAACACGCGTAATGTCATCAGAAATTCAAATGTAGGTCACTCTTGGGAATTATTCATTAAATTGTTGTTTTTTATTAGAAAAAGTGTTCAGAATACTTTTTGTGGCTTTCAAAATCAAATAAAGTCAATATATCCCCCGTGAGGAAGATTTAAGTAATTGACTAGAAGCGTTCATTGTTTTAGTAATTGCAATTTGGTTTTCTTTAGGATGTTCCAAAGAGATTAGAATTGGAATGGACAGTTTAGATTTTAGAGGTGAGTTGTTTATTTTCTGGATTTACAGATTTTTGGAGAAATTTGAATTTTTTTTCATGTTTTATGTTTTTTAGAGTAAAAACTTGCTATAAAATTCATGTTTTCTCAACATGAGGTTCTATAAAATTCAACAAAAATCCAAAATTTCATTGATGTCAGAAAAATAAGACTTAAATATTATAGAATTACTAACAAAAAGTTAATGCTTAAACTATTGCATCATAATTTTGGAGTACGTACGAAAATTTTTGTATACTCAAGAACACATATATTCTCAAATTCAGCAATAAATCAAAAATTCAAATGAATTCAACAAAATATCATATAAGATATTGCAGAATTACTAACAATAAGTTACCACTCAAGTTATTACACTGTATTTTTTGATTACATCACTAAATTCTTGAAAATCAGCAATAAATTCAAAGTTCCAGTGACTATACAAGAATAATTCCTCCTAAAATACCCTTGATTCAAGAATAAAAACAATTTTACTAGCAATTATTACTACTTTCTCATTACATTTTTCCAAGTACAATGACCAAATTCTTCTTTCAATCCCAACAACTCCACCAAAAATCACCAAGATTCAATAACATCAACTCTCCCAATAAGACATTGCACTCTTAACCACTAAACAAATTATCCCACAAAATTTTAAAGCTTAGTAACACCTTTTTTATTGGAATTAAGCCTTAACTTCACACTCACCACAACAAAATAATTTCAAAACCCTCCAACACTCAATAAAATCAATAACCCGCCCAAAAATAAAAATAAAAATAAACAAACTCACTATTCGGAATTACTCCTCGCATTGGACGCATTCTGGTAAATCGTGTTCATCACTTGATTCCATTTCGCTAATGAATATTTGTACTCATAGCTCCCAGGATAAAATCCTTGCCCGGGTACCAGTGGCTGAGCAAACGCTAAGCTACCTGACGTGGACATTGGTGGAGGCCATACTTCGTTCGGTTTGGAGCAGCTACTTTCAAAAGTTCTGGCAGGATCGGGCATCAAGCTAATTTCCGTCATATTTTGGTCGGGTTGAAGTAAGGTTAAATTAAGATTGAAGAGGAAAAACCAGCTTAAGACGATTAAAAGGTTGTTTTAAACGGTTAAGGACAAAAATAAGCTCAGTAAGCGGTTATTGACTCAGGATACCATTGTGAAATTTGTGTTTACGTTGTTGTCATGGTGACGCGAGTTCCCATGATGCGTTTGGGAAGATGACAAAGGTTTTCATTTATTTTTGTTTATTTGTGTAGGCAATATTTTTTATTGAGTTCTTAATGTGGTAAATATTTTCAAGTTTGAAAATAAATTGAATTAAGAGCAGTTATATAGAAATAAATCGCTCTGAGTTTAAAATTAAGTTTAAATCTCAAGTTTTAGTAAAATTCAAGTTGTAACTAAATTAAGTTATATTATTAAATTTGTCTAATTCAAACAAAAATTTAATTTCAGTGAATTTGACGTTATTTTTCAACCAGAGGCGTGGAAACCATGGCAACTGAAATGATTTCGACTTAAGACACCGTCGAAAAAAGTCATTTTTAAAGATTTTCTTTCAACTTGTCACTTGCAAAGTCACCTTATCCCGAATTAAATGCATATTTAACCCCGTTTCACCTTATCCAACTGCCAAACTGTCTTAAATCTGAAAAATATCCATTAATCTGCATAGCACACACACACGCGGATTTTGAATATCTAATTTTTATTCAAACGAAAAAAATTGTTCAAACGTGATAAATTCAGTTTTTGTTGTTTTCCTAAAAATAAAACTATTTATAAAAAAATAAAGGCAAAGTTTTGTTAAAATTAAACATTTGTTAATCAGCGTCTTCGAATTGTCCGTCTTCTTGTGGTTGATAAGGTTGTCGTCGGTAAATTGGAGTTGCGTGGATATCCGACGGACAAAATGATTTTGAGTCGATAAATTTATGCATGTTCATTGGGTCGATGTAAGTCCAAACTTCTTGCTTTGGAATGTCATCTGGAATAATAAAATTGAGAGTATTAAAATAAAGTAGAGTTTTTCGTGTCGGTTAGTTTTTATGTTGTGAGTAGAAGTTTGAGTTTAAGTAAAGCAAGAAAAATTTAAGTAGAAAATGTGAAGTTTAAGTGAGAAGTGTTTTAATTTCAGTGGCAATGTATAAATTGAAATAAAGCGTGTATAAATTTAAGTGAAAAATATGTAAAGTTCAATGACAAGTGTGTAAATTTAAGTGAAAAGTGTGTAAATTCATGTGAAAAGTGTGTAAATTCAAGTGAAAAATGATTGAATTTCAGTGAAAAATGATTGAATTTCAGTGAAAAATGACTGAATTTCAGTGTAAAATGTTTGAATTCAAGTGAAAATATGTGAATTCATATGAAAAATGTGTAAATTCGTGTGAAAAATGTGTAAATTCAAGTGAAACGTGTTTAAATTGAAGTGAAAAGTGTGTAAATTTCAGTAAACCTTGTGTAAATTTAAGTGAAAAATGTGTAAATTCAAGTGAAAAGTGTGTAAATTTCAGTAAACCTTGTGTAAATTTAAGTGAAAAATGTGTAAATTCAAGTGAAAAGTGTTTAAATTTCAGTGTAAAATGTTTGAATTCATGTGAAAATATGTGAATTCATGTGAAAAATGTGTAAATTCAAGTGAAACGTGTTTAAATTGAAGTGAAAAATGAGTAAATTTCAGTAAACCTTGTGTAAATTTAAGTGCAAAATGTGTAAATTCAAATGAAAAATGTGTAAATTCATATGAAATGTATGTAAATTCAAGTGAGAAGTGTGTAAATTCAAATGAAAAATGTGTAAATTCAAGTAAAAAATGATTGAGTTGCAGTTTAAAATGTATGAATTCAAGTGAAAACTGTTTCCAGTTTCTTGAAAAATATTTAATCAGACAACATGTGTAACCACACTGTGTAAATAACGTTCCATAATAAATTATAAATCTACTTATCATCATGACCCCCTTACATCACACCACAAAAAACAACAAACCACCTTAGAACAATTTCTTACCATAAGGACAATTAGCTGCCTCTATTTCCGCAATTTCCTTATCCCAATCCTCGACCACATTTTCATTACTCCCTACAAAAAAAAACAAAAAAAAAAACAATTAGTTTTTGTTTGCTACTCAACGCCTGAAAAACCATCAAATCAAAATCACAAAACCTAAAAAACAATAAAAATTTAAATTTATACTCAAACTTTCCTCGCATAAAACAAATAAAAACTCAACCTATCTCACAAATTATCATCAAAATTCAATATTTATGCAAAACTAAAAATTACCATCAAATTTCTCACTTTATCAAACTTCACTAAAATCACAAAAATCAACATTTTTACACAGTTTACACCTAAATCACATTTTAAAAATAAAACTTTATCGATAAAACCAAATTTCATTTTACAAACCATTTCGATCCCAGTTTTCTTCGACAATTTCACAATCATCTTCGTCGTCACTCGGGAGTATCACGTCCCACTCGGGAATTTCTCTTTTCTCTTTTCGAACACCGATTTCTCGTTTTTCGTCGTTTTTTCCTTCAATTTGCCACAATTCTCTACCGTGTAAAATTGCGTTTTGTAACGTTTTAACAGTTTCCTCGTCTTCAATTTTCTTTTCGTTTGGTAAAATAACGCCGTTTGTGTGCTAAAATAGAAAATATTTGATAAAAAAATCGAATTTTTGAAATTAGGGTTAAGTTAGGGTTAATTTTTTATTTGATTACAGGCATGTCGTCGGGTGATATTATGTCAGGTCGAACTCTTCCTCGCCAGTTGTCCTTTAAATCCGGATTTCTGGGTTTGTATTTTGGCGTGTGGACGAGTTTTGGGATTTCGGTTAATGGAAGATCGAAGTCGTTCTGGAAAAGAAATGAAAATTAAAAAATTTTGGACATTTTGGAAATTTTTATGTTAACTGAGAAAAAAATGATTTTTAAAATTGTTGATTTATTGTGAAAATATTTAGTAAAAATGGTTGAAAAGTTGGGAAATCAATGAAAAATCAGTGATTTTCACGAAAATTGAATTTTCGCGACAAATCACTGATTTTTCATTGAAATTTTCCAATTTTTACCACTGTAAATATGAAAATTTCTCTAAATTTTGCTTAATAACTAGTCCAACCACCACCGAAACTAAAAACAAGCCTAACCTCATCAATATCCAACCGTATTAACTTATTCAAAAACCTCAACGCCATTGGGATATCCCTTAATCTGTTATTAAATAAATCCAAAACTTCAAGTTGCGTCAGTTTCGCAAACGACTCTGGTAACTCCTCAATCTACAAAAAAAATCCAAAAAACCCAATTAAAAACCTTTAATCCTTTTTAATCCTAAAAATTAATCCTTACCGAGTTATTATCCAATCTTAAATCCACTAATTTCGCCAAATTTCCAAAATTTTCAGGTAATTTCGCCAATTTATTTAAAGACAACTGACATTTCTTCAACGATTTTAAATTCCCGAACGAGTCTGGTAAAACTTCCAAAGAATTCTGACCTAAATCCAAAATCTCCAAATTCGCTAAATCGCCAAAATCGTCCGGTAAATCGTTAATCCGGTTTTCATCCAGATATAATTCCTTTAATCTCCCCAAATCGCTAAAATTCTTCGGTAATCTCGACAACCAATTTCCATTTTTGTAATGTCTTCTTTCTAACTCCTCGTAAATACTTCCGAGATTAGCCATTTCTAATCCACTTAATCCGCCGAAAGTTTCGCACAAATCCGACACAAAATTCCCCGCTAAATCGAAGATTTTCAATTTAGTCGCCGTTTTGCCGAATAAATCCGGAAAGGGATTATCTCTTAATCTGTTATTCCGCAAAGATAACTCTACGAGATTAACAACCGACTCAAACCAATCCGGGATTAAGCAAATAAAATTACAATTCGCGTATAATTTTTGCAGATTAACGACGTTCTTCATCCGAGGCATTAACTGCGGTAATCTGTTATTCGACAAATCCAAAATTTCGAGATTAACCAAATTCTCGAACGAATCCGGCAAAAAACTCAAAGAATTCGAATCCAGATTTAAAATCCGCAGATTACTCAAATTCCCAAATTCGTGCGGTAATCTCCTCAATTTATTTTCACTCATATCGCAGATTTCTAAATGGATTAACCAGGTAAAACTTTCAGGTAAATCCCTTAATCTATTTTCGGATAAATAAATCTCTTTTAAACAAGCCAACGACCCAAAGCTCCAAGGTAAATTTTTCAAATTATTCGCGGATAATCTCAAAATCCTGAGTTGGATTAACGAACAAAACGACGACGGTAATCTCGATATGTGATTTTCGGTTAAATGAAGTTCGGATAATCGGAGCAGTAATCCGATATCGTCGGGTAAAGTCCGTAAATCATTGCCGACTACCGACAGTTTTTGGAGTAAGATTAGAGAATTGCAAAGGGATTCTGGGATTAGGGTTATGTTGTTGTGATCGAGGATTAACGAAGTGGTGGTTTTCATTTCGAGGACTGATGGCGGAATGTTTTCGAGAGATAAAGAGGCGAGGCATAGCGTTTGGTTGTCAGTGGTTGGAAGTTTTTGAAGATTTTTCGGCGAGGAAGATGGCGGATTTGACGAGCGTTTTGAGAGAAAGTTTGCGAGTTCGGTTTCGACTCGACCGCATTGGTCGTCGGTTGATCTGGAATGAGATTAAATAAGTAGTTGTTAAATGTGAAATTAGGTGATTAGTGGGGGATTAAGTGGATTTGGTTACATTTTTGGATTTTTTGGCGTGAATTTGGTGGAAAAATTTGGAAAAATAAGTGGTTGATAAATGTGGGATTAGGGATTAGTGGGGGATTAAGTGGATTTGGGTACATTTTTGGAGTTTTTGGGGTGAATTTGGTGGTT
>JAQIWS010001581.1:0-10806 GCA_034696085.1 Stigmatogaster subterranea | reverse complement strand
TGGATAACAATTGTATAGTGGTATTTTTATGGTTTTGTTTTGTGTTTCTTTACTACTTGTCAGTCACCCGATGACCTAGCTGTCACATTTACTATAATTAGAATTCTAAAATACAACCAGCATCAAGTCTTTTGACTTCTAACACCTTGGAATAATCTAATCTGAGGTACATTAGATTGTATTATTCTTTGGTCCTAGAATATCCTAAAGTCACTGTTTACAACAACTTTTTAACTTCTTTTAAAAATATAACCGTTATTCGTCGATTAGTTTGGTACTCCGTGACAAGATGTTGAGATGCTAGTTCTTTGTTTATCGCAAAAATTGTACAGACCAAGTCTGATAATCAGTTTTACAGTGTAACGTTGATTTTTATTATTGATGCTTGGTTGTACAGTAATTATTGTCAATTGTCTCACCAAACGTAATTCATTCTAGTCCGTATACTCGTGCATCTAGATGTTAAGGCGACGTTAAACCCCCAATATTCCTCTCTCTCGCGTTACGTTAGTTAATTATATTGACGTGTTTCATGAAGAGATTGTAAAATTACAATTGTTCAGTTTTCTCGAGCATTTAGCATATTTAATAATTATGCTAAATATTTATGGAAAAATTTCATTCGAGGTTAAAATTTAAAGGTTCATTTAAGAAGTTGTTTGTAAATAATCTCTCTGCAATAATTAGGTGGTATTATTTTGAAAACATTGATAATTTGGCCTTGTTAAATGGATATATCATAGCGTGCTTTTAGCAAATACTTTAAAAAACTGCTTTTAGCAAATACTTTAATCCAATATGGATTTATTTGTTCTCAGTCAGTTACGCTTACCGTGTTGTTGGTTATTTGAAACTTGTTTCTTCGTTTGACTTTGCTCGATTTTGAGCGATTCTTAAAAATGTATGAAACTCCGTTGCAATAAGAAAAAAAACATACTTTCATTAGAGTACTATAATTGCTTGTAGTAGCTTACTTTAAACCACAGTAATTACTGTTGGAAATGAAGTAACAATTAAAAATATTAGATGCAAATTTTTTACCTGCTGCACTTAATATTTTTAATTTTGTTTATTAAGGTTATTTTATTTTACAGTTGTTGATTGCTGTAGCATTGTGTGTAAATGTTTTGATACGGAAAAGTTAGTTTATTTTTTAAAGTTAATTCACCGTAATTCTTTGCTTTTAGATATTTTTGATTTGTCTTTGCTATACTTTTTCCACCACGGTGTTATCACTCTAAACGTAATTTTGATAATCTCGGTACAAAATTAGTGTGTTACTGGTATGACTGATCCTAAATTTAATTACCACAGTTAATCTCAAACAAATTCAACGTACAGTCTTTAAATTGGTCAAAACTGTTGATTTTGATTGCAATTAAAGCAACGTTACGTGATAATTACTTTATTTAAAGTTATTACTCTCTGTATAGTACCGTATGGTACCGCAATATCTTGAATATTATTTTTAGTTCCACTTATACAATAGTGGTATTTAAAGGGGAAATGAAATTATAAATTTTTTGTTTAAAACAATCTTCAGTTTTCAGTGAAATATTGTGACCACACTTCTCTAACTGACTTTAAAACCTTATTATTAATTTGTTTAAAATATTGCAACCCATTGTACCCGTTTGAGTTTGAAATTTCCGTATTCTATTCGCCAGAAATGTTGGATAACAGTTGTAAAACAAAATGCCAAGAAAATTTATCTTTCTTAATAACATTATTTTTTTGGCATCAACGATGAATAATGAGAAAAATGGTCAGATTTCTTGTATTGAGAAACGGACAATTTTTTTCTCGTACGTCACCGTCATCTCGATTTTCAAATTGTGTTCTCAGTGTTTGGTAACAAGAGTGAAAATTATAATTTACCTATTCTGCAATATTATTGTGCTGCAGGTCACGTTGGAGAGTGCTGGGTTTAAAGTGAAATTTTACCACCTTGTCGTGACACTGTATTTTATTCTGTGGTCCTAGAAAATCCTGAAGTTTCGTCTGTTTGCAAATTGTTTACAACATTTCGGGAGTTTAGTTGTTAGTTTACAAATAATGTTGGGCAGGATGAAAGTCCAATAGTTTGCATACTTTTAATATCAAATTATTACAGAAAGTGATTTTGAAAAAAGTTGACCAATTCCGTTACACAAAACGCACTACTAATCCGGATAATCGTTCAGTTTAATTTAACTATGTAAAGACAAGTTCAATATAATGTCACGTCGGATTATAAATTTTTGAGGTTGGAAAAAAATTTATAATTAATGTTGCATATTTTGTTAAAGTCATTCGCTTTTAAACCTTTTTGGTTGAAAAATTGTTACCGCAGTCACGTACGTAACTAAGCAATCTTTTCTACCAAAAAAGTAGAATTCTGAGGAAATATTTTGAAGACATTTGTTAAATTGATAAAACATGAAATGTCAATATTGTCAGTTACTGTTTTTAAAAGGTAATTTTTGTTGGACGTTTTAAATCGCTTTTTACCGTTAACAATATTTGTACTCTTTGCTTTGGAACAAATTTTTATATTTCGTATCTCAGTCAATTGTTCATAACACACTGTAAAAATATACAACTTGAATCGAAAATAAATATTTCGATTAATTGGCAGAATAATTTTTGCAGTTTTGTATATTTGTCTTGGCTGAGTCTGAAACAATCTTTTATGGATTTTTGCTGCTTATTTTTAGTTATATTACCAGGTGCAGATATTAAGAAAATTATGTCGAAAATTGTTTTATTTTTCTTAATTTTTGCTTTGTGGCAGTTGTTAATAGACTATTTTGGTGAAAAAATATTACCGTATTTATAATGAATTTTAATTTGTCAAAACCGTCAGCTGTAGTGTGCTCGTCCTTATGGTTAAAGGATGAGTATTGTGCTCATTTTTTAAATCCCACTAGTACATTTCTAAAGGGAGAATTGCTTACACGCATGTTGTAAGAAAGTACTTTCTTACACAAGCATAATTCGCTTTTGCCATCCAGATGTGATGTTTTTCGCGCCATTCCTCACAAAAATTCAATTTTGCAAAATTAATGATGTACCGTACAGTATTAACCGAACTAAACCTAATATGGTATTGGATAATTTATTTTTCAGTAATTTTTTATTTTATAGTTCAGAAATTGTTATTTCGGCCCTGTGACCTAGATGTTTGGGCGTCGTTAAGTATCTAATATCTCATTAACATCACTAAAGCATCTTGTTATCGCAGTGTGCAAGAAGATTTATTTTATTGATAGTTTGTTCTCTTTTGTTTACTAGAAGTATCAATTAAATTTGACTTTTTTCGTGTTTGGGGCTTTTCATCTTTTAACAGGTGTTTTTGTATCTTTGATGCCATGTTTAAATACGGCGATCATGTTGATGTTTATTTAACATTTTGAGACAAAAATGATTTAAATCTAGTTCTAACACGTGTTTGCCGTAAGAGCGGTCAAGAGATTAATTTTATTTCATGAGGCATTTGTTTACTTTGTTATAGTACTGTGTAGTGGTATTTTAATTAAACCGAAATTAATGTCGTATTTTTAAAATCCGTGAATGATATTGGAATAGGCAAGGCAATTCATTCAAGTTAATGATAGTTGACTATTACATGAAATATCAGGGTTTAATTTTCTAGGATGATTTTTAGATATGAAGTACTCTAAAGAAAACTATTTCCAAGTGTTCAATTTCCAGTAGTTTTCTTCTAAAGTAGTTCATATCTTGGTAAAATTCTGAAATGTTTTTGTTTTCGAAAAATGAAAAATCAATTGACGTTAGGATCAACTTTTAATAATTTATAATTAAAATTTTCTTTGTACCTAAAATGTATTCAATCTCCCCGATAAAAATGTAGAACGAGAAATTGAGTAGCTCGCATTAAGAAAACTATTAGGATTAATTTACGCACTGTTGTCACAATTTGATTAATTCACAGCTGAGTAATTTTGTAATTTGCTATGTCGTTGACTAGAATTTTAGTGTAAATTGGTACCAATTTCACATTTTCTTACCTAGTTTAAACCAAACGCTTATTAAGAAAAAAGAACTATTGTAATTTACTTTACATAAAAAAAATCCTTTTTTATACTCCGTATGTCTAATTTGATTGATCTTTAGTAACTGGGGTTGCATGTAACTTATAAAAGTTTTGCAAAATGTTGGCAGTGTGGCGGATATTGTGCAAAAGCAAACGACAGTTCCAAAATTCCGCATTTACATAAATTTTTGTGTTGACAAATTTTGTGACTGATCATGCATGACTTTATATTGGATAGAGCGTAAAAGTTAAATTGTCATAATCAAATGTGTTTGTTACCAGATTGGTCGCAACATTTTGTCAAGAAATTTTAAATTGCTTTAATCAATAGCAACAAGTTACTCTTGAACTGCAAATAACGAGTTCATTTCAAGGGTGACTATAATCGGTTTATATTACCTGTTGCAATTTCGCAATTGTAGTTGCCGTAAATTATTGCAATTATAATGCGCGTATTTTGTTAATATTTTCACATAGTGTGTCACTAAATGAACAATTATTGCTTACGCGTCGAAATTCTCAGTTACTTGAAAATTTTAAAAATTTGGGTAGATGGTTTTTAACGTGTTGTCAATTTTGAAAATCACAGCAAAAAAATTTGAGTGGATTGCTTGTATCTTTTTCCTGAACAGATAGGAACATTCGTTCCATGTTCAAGGAAGTTTGTTTATCTTTGTTTGAACTTTGCAGTTGCGAATTAGATTGAGTTGTTTTTTGTCGAGCCAAGTTGGTTTCTATTCCTATTTGTATTTACACACCGTCGAACCTATTTTTTTTGTGTGTCGCTCGGATGATTAACTCGTTAATTTTTCGAGATTTTAAGAAGAATTTCATCTTGCATAGTTCGCAAATTGCACAATTCGAATTGTGCAGGCCAAATTTAAATCATTTTTAACAGCAAAATTTATTCTGAGAAAAAAATGTTGTTACTCCTTATTAACTAAAATCAGTTGAAAGAATCTTGCGAGTGAATTGTTTTCAGCGGGTTACTAAATTAATTACTGGAATGTGTTGAAATGTTTTGGCGGTGATTTTATTATCGGTATATCGAAATTGATGCATCGTCTGTAATTAGTCACGAGAATTGGTGGACAATGCACATTCTGATTGATTACGGACAATGAAATTTGTGAATTTGAAAGTAGCCATACGTTATTAGGATTTTTTGAAAAATCTCACTTCCAGGTATCACTGATTTTACTGTTTCTGTGGGATCAAAATGGTTAGCCCAAGTTAGAAAATTTTTGTTTGCATTGAGCAATTTCACGGTCATTTTCATTACCGTCTACTCTGACCAGCCTAAAATGGTTGGTGATTATGTTGTCGTTTAAATTTAAGTACAATGTGATCTCCCGTTAAAATATTTCATTGAAACACAATAGTGGTATATTTGAAAGGAAAATGAAATTGCAAATACTGTACTTAGTGTAAACCAATCCTCAGTTTTCAGTGAAATATTGTGACCACGACACATTTCTCTTAAGTAATTTTAAAACAATATTACTGTATTAATTTTTTTAGAATATTGTATCTCATTGTACCCGTGTTTCTATATTGTTTGATAATATGACGCCAATTTTTGTTGTTGCCTAATGATTGAAACATTTGTAAAACTAATATACTGTACAGTGTTTGTACCAAGAAAAATTATTTTTGATAATAACTTAATTTTTTTTGGCATGGTATATTCTGCTCTTATTTCAATTGCACTCACGTTGAATAATCAGACAAATGGAGATTTTAATGTGTTGGGAATCATAATTTTTTTTCTAGTTAGTTACGGTCACGCGATCTTCAAATGTCTCACTGTTTTGCGTAAGTGGAAATTATAATTTATTTGTTCTAAAATATTGGGTCACATCGAAGTTACTGGTTCAAATTGAAATTTTACTAATTCGATCTCTTGACACTTTACCGTAACAACAGAATAATCTAGTCTTGAGTACATTAGATTGGATTATTCTGTAATCCTAGAAAATCCTACTGTTACTGTTTACAACAATTTTTTAACTTCCCTTTTAAAAATATCTCCGTAAATTTAATCTTTCATTGTTCGGTACTACGTGTCAACCATCTGGGCTAGATGTGAAACGCGAGTTCTTAGTTTACCACAAACATTTTACCGTCCACTCCTGATAATCAATTTTACAGTGAAACGTTAATTACTGTATTACTGTTGTTGCTTTGATCAACAGCTGTTGATGATTTGTTAAGACGTACCAGTGCAATAATGAAGTGCTGTTCTGTAATTGTACCATTTGTTACCATTTAAGTTTTGATTATTACGTTACTATTGTATATTGATTTGTTTTGTGATGCAATTGTAAAATTACAATTGTTTTAATTACTTGAGCATTTAGCGTAGGTAATGATTACGCTAAAATATTGATGGAAAAATTTTAAGTTTTAGATAGTTGTTTGGAAATATTTTCTGCAATAATTCGGTGGTAGTCTTTTGTTGTTTCGGCTTGGTTAAATGGATATATTGTAGCGTACTATTAGCAAGTACTTTAAAGAATTGCTTTTTGCTCTGGCTATGCTCCAGTGTGGTTTTATTGGTTGTCAGTCCGTCACATTTACCATGGTTAGTTAAAAGTTATACCGTCGTTTGACTTTATGCTCGATTGTGATTGGTTAGGCCAAATTTGAAAATTTTGTGTTTGCATTGAGTAATTTCACATTCATTCTCATTAGCTAAGTTCCATTTATTTTGCACGTGCATTGTTCTGCAGAAGATGCAAAAGTAGTGATGCTATTATTCAGTGTGCACAACGCATAATTCTTCCTGGCTCAAATATAATTTCTGGAATAATTAAGATCTTCAATGGCTATTTGTAAATTCATAAATGTATGGTTTGATATCTTAGTGTCCCACCAGAAATTATAGTTGAATCAGGAAGAATTATTGTACTTTCTTGAGATGACATATGCCTCACAGGAGAATTATAATTTTCGAAATTTTCTGCGTTGCATTAACAGACTATTTCCAAAAATTATTAACTGCAACCACGACTTCAAGAATTGTTCTCGATAGCTATTGTGTATTGATTTAGAGATTTATTTTTCATCGTGTGTAGCTAGCTCATTTTTAAACTTTTAGAACCGGTAACAAATGTTTATTGTGCCTGAAATAGATTACCCTTAAATGTTTGCTGGTTAAATTGACGCAAGGTTGACGCTCTATTTAAGGATGATCTTCCCGCGAACTGAACAGTTTGTTACTAACTCGTAGCACAAATTTTGTTAGAGCTGTGATTAATTATCAATATGTTAAACAGTTCGATAATTTTACTTTTAGCGGATATCAAGTCTATTGGCATTTTATCAAGTATGTTGTCTTTCGTCATGGAATTTACTCACGCATATGTAATAATTATGCTAAATATTAACGGGAAAATTTCAATCGATGTTACATTTTACAGATCCCTTTTAGAAGTTGTTTGGGAACACACTCTCTGCAATAATTCAATAGTAGTATTTTAAAGACATTGATATTTTGGCTTAAGAAAATGAATACACTGTAGTGTGTTTTTAGCCAGAACTTTAAAGAACTGCTTTATGCTGTGGCTATGCTTCAATTGGTTTTATTGATAATTGTCAGTGAGTTACATTTACCGTGCTATTGGTTATTTGTAACTGCTCGATTGTAAGCGATTTTTAAAAATGTTTGAAACTCCGTTGGCCGTAGTCATACATCATTTTTTGTGGTTACAAACTAAAAAATACTGAAGTTAACTTTAGCCATTGTAATTGCTGTAGGAAGGAAAGCAAACAGAGTTAAAAATATTAAATACAAAGATTTAATCTAGTTGCACTTCTACTTTTAATTTTGTTTGTGAAGGTCATATTTTTTGGTTGCTTCGGCGTAGTATGTAAATGTTATGTAATTTATAAGCAATGTTTTAATACGGAAAAGAGTTCTTTAAAGTTAATTCACATTTATTTTTAGTATTAAATATTTGAGTTGTCTTTGCTGTACTTCTTCCCACGTCGTTTTTCCCCAGCTTTTTTAATTTTAATAATCTTGGTTAAGGATTTTGTTTATTGGACGGTCAGATTTTATCGCAAAACCAAATGTAAATAATTTTTCCGTAATGATATTTTGTGTTTGATAAAATTTGACCTTTTCTCTGTTTTGCTTATTTAGATTTCGGGTAAAAATTTGTACATGTATTTAATACTGTATATGTGAAATGTTCGCTGGATATTTACGACTGTTGTACGTTACACGTTTTTGTGTAACATACTGCAGTCGAGTTGTAGAATTTATTACTGAGTGGTGAAAAGATTAAATTTACTGTAGGTTGCTGGTTCGTTGAAATTTATTACCGTGTTCGTGTCTTCTTTCATGTTTATTTTTCCGTGTGCGGTGCGTGAACGTGTACGTACTGTTGTTGATATAGTGTTACGGCTTAATTAATTTTTTCTGGTGTGAATAATTTTTTTTCACGTACAAATTTGTTTTGTAAACGATGAATGTTGATTTTTAAATACTTTCAGCCGGGTTACTAAATAAATTACTGTAATGTGTTGAAATGTTTTGGTGATTTTGTTGCGGTATATCAAAATTGATGTTACTGTATTGTTAAACTCAATTTTTGCATCCTGTATGACATACCATATTTTACTGCTGCTGGGCATCACTTCTAATTACTCCGTCTTCAATTGTGGCTATAATTCTGCATTTAATTTAATATTAAAGTAAACGTTCCATTAATTGTTGACAAGAAATTTGTGCTATGGAAATAATAATTTTTATTACTCTCTCTCTCAATAATTTGAAAAGCTTACGTGGTCGACGCAGGATTGCACTCTGACGTTAGTTTTTCCAATTTTGTAAAAATATTAGGTAATGACACTGTACGTAACTTGAAATTTACAACCATAAGCGCAGATTGTGTGTAGCTGTTGTGTAAATTGGTTAGCATTATATAAATGTAAATTTTGCCTGTGAATTACAACTACCAATTGAATAATTTTGCGATTTAAGTCTTTATGGCTTAATTTCTGTTTGTTTAGTATTTGTTTAATTTCTAAAGTGAATGTTGTTTGAAATTATTAAAATTATTTGTCTAGTGAGTAATTAAATTTTGTTTATTATTGAACATTAGAGTAATTTTTGCAGTTTCGTAAACACAAAAAAAAATTTGTCTTAAAAATGGCAATTTTTGGAGTTGCGTTAATCTGGTCTCCGTACCTTATTCTCGTTCGATGAACCTTTTCGCTTATTTCTGGTTTTGTTAATACCAGGTGCAGATGTTAAGAAAACAATATTGAAAATTGTATTTTGCTTTATTTTTCTTAAACAGTGATTGCTTTATGGCAGTAACAAATACTGTAGATGCTATCTTGGTGTAAAATTTTACCTTAGTTGACACAATTTTATTTAATTACGTCATTAAATAAACTCATTTGAATTTAAAATTGTCAAATCCATCAATTTTGGTGATAAAATATTGTGATCAAAGGTCAAATATTGTGGTCATTTTTAAACAACACTAGTTGCGTTCTTTTTCTAAAAGGAGAATTGATTCGTAGACATGGTGTAGGAAAGTACTTTCTTACACGGCCATGCATTGAAGCATAATTCACCTTTGCGATTCGATTCTGCTTAGTCAATTTTTATATTTTAATTAATCAATTAATTTGTAACCAACTGTCACAAAAAAAACATTGTATTCCCAGAATGTTAATAGCATAAATTTATTGCACATTACGAAAAAGTTATTTTTTTACTGTGCACTTTATTAATTGTGTGTGATTGGGAGTTGAAACGCTTTACGGACAATTTTTCGGTAATACGGAATGATTTGTACATAGAGGTGAAATTTTACATTTTGGTCTGCATTGCCAGTTTAGATAACGTATTAAATCATGAATTTATTTTATCAATGTGTGTAATTTGTGTTAAAGTTTGAAATTGCTTTTCCCAGTCATATCCGTGATTTAAGCATGTCAAATTGTTGATAGGTTATTGGTTGGAATTTGTTGGTAATTAACAAATTATTTCCTGAAGTCAGAATTACCTTCGTATCTTGAGACGAGTTCCTTTATTAAGATGTGTTTTCTTGCTTTGCTTTTTCGTCGATGTGACGCACTTTGAAAGTGTTTGGTCATCTTTGTAGCGAATATTTCTTGTTAATGAACAGCTTGGGTTTATTTTGCAACTTGAATTGGCAGTAAAATTTAATACCGTTTTAACGTTTTTCTTCCAACTGTTTTATCAACATAATTAATTTCCAATTTGTGGATATCTCAGGTGTGAGAATTTGAGTCCCGTTTCTTAAATTTCGTACGGAATATTATTCTTTACTAAACCAAACATTTATAAGGTTTGATTATTTTGCCACATTTAGTACAATTAGAATTCTAAAATACAACCAGCAATATTTTGGTTCAATTCTAAAAATGCTTAATGATCTAGAATTGTGGTTGAACTTTGGGAAATTGTTTTTGCGTTGCTATTTCTGTAGTGGATATGAAACTGTGTGTAAGTTTACCACGCAAAATTAAAATTACAGTTTATCACAACCGTAAACAAGTTTTTCAACAGCTTAAAGTTTAATTAGTAATGTATCAATTCTAGGGTTTCTGGTTCGAATATATTGGAATCGTGAAACCGCATTTTTTTTTATGGGAAAACCGTAACCGACACCCTCAATTTTTGTTATCAGCTATACTTACTAACATGACGCTGAAAACTGCTTAACGCTTGTTAATTTTGTTCCACATATTAATCTTAATTTTAGTGGAATTACGATTTGAGACGA
>JAQIWS010001580.1:0-10807 GCA_034696085.1 Stigmatogaster subterranea | reverse complement strand
TCGCCTTAAAAGTTTGATGTAATTATACTAGCAGAATCTTCAATAGAAACTATTCGTACGACTAAAGGGTTATCCTATGCCAAGCACTCAGAAATAAAACCACTCTTTAAAAATGTTAACTTTCAACAAATTTCAGCCATTTTACTTAAAAGTAACAAATTTTGTTTTTTCAAAACACGGAATCTAACAATTTTTACAAACATTTATAAATGACCAATGTTGGTAAATGAGCGCAGAGAAGCCACTTCTTCTTAACCTTCGTATACAGTACTAATAAATGAAACTTGCAACGCGCGTAGCTTGCACCCACGCAAAAAGCCGAAACAAACAGCATAGATTACACAAATAGGTCCAAATAATTAACGGATAAATAAATAAATAAATAAAATACCAACCAACAATTTACATACAGCACTTCACACAGTTCATTCAAGATTTCGTGTCAATAATATCAACCAATTGACAATGGCACGTTTGGTAAGTTGTACCGGGATATCAATATTTCTATACAAGTCGTTTTGTATTAGAGTACTTTAGTTATAAATGCACATTTTAAACAACATCATATGATTATTACTTTTTACAAAAAGAGTACCGCAACTACACAAAATCGAATTTCAAATTACACTAATTTTAATTTTTACTCATTGTGTAAAATTTATGATTAAATTCAACGTTAAAAATTTTTCGTCTTTACAATTATTACGGACCGTTATAGACCCACTTTGGGTCGATGCGTACAAAAAAACCATAAATACACTGTGGATTATTAAATCCACAAACCTGCGGCAAACCAGATTAATAAAGGTTAACAAATTGTTAATACTCAATTAACTTTATCTCTGAGCACAGCTGTTTGATTTTTTTTAGGCACTGACAGAGAAATAACACTGTTGCTCTTTTGAGAATTCAATACTAAAGGTAACAGGCATGTATTAATTAACAATGCGAAACGGTAACATTAGTTTGAAAAACGTAAATTTTATTGAAAACGAAGCACTAGCAAGTAAAACTCAACGAAAAGGAATTAAAATATTTGGCTACAGTATTCAACCGAAACTACTTTATACCAACGTACATCATAATTTGAATTAAATTAACACCTGCTTCTTTTCAGGGTTACCGGGATATCTTGTTTACGGGATGCTTGAAAACCATAAGTTGACAATTCATTCCATCTCTCCTGCATATTTTTCTTTCAAACTTTGCTCTTCATTACACATTTACTCTGCATTTTGTGCATGTTTAAAATAAAACGAGTGAGATACCGAACGTAGAAGAAAAAGCCACCGAGGAAAATTCGAATTCCAAACATGGCGAACGTGAACTAGGCGCGCAATGCGATGTGGGATTGCACTACCTCAACGCTCCACACGTCAAAAGCGGTGATCTCAGATCAAATCATTGCGGAGAAGCCAATATTTCGTTGACTATCAACTGTTTTCATCGGCGCGAAGCATTGTGGTCTACGAGTGACGTCACTTACACGATAACACGCGTTAAAAATATTACAAAATTGAACTTCAATTTAAGAGTAAAATTAATTTTCGGTACATTTTCACATCTAGGCTCTAAGTGTCTTTTGTTTTAGAAATTCGCGCAGCCAAGAAAATTACATTAATAATAAAAAAATTCGAACACTAACAGGAAAAAAAATAGTGATAAAATACCAATAAAATAAATTACCACTTAATGTTTACTATTTAATTATTACAAATTTTTTTTAACTTTGTTCCTAATTTTAGTTTAATTATTCACGACTCGTAAGTCGAATATGAAAAGAAATCGCGTTGCAGTAATAAATATCACAAAGAAAATTAATACAGTATCGCACTGGTTATTAAACATGATACAACATTTGTGCACACCTGTACAATTTACGACTAATGATTACACAAGTTTCGAAATATTTTTTGATAAAATTAAGTCAGATTCAGTCTAAACTTTCAAAGGAAAAGTTATAAAAAAAATACCAAGCAAAATTAAAAAATTTAAATTTTAACTTTTCACGAAACTATTCTGCAGTAAAATTGTTAATTACTGCACAATCATTTGCGAAACATTAACGGGCAAATGGTTAAAGATTCAGAGCTATATTGTCAAATGAGAGATTGTTCTTGAAAACGGATTGCCCAAAATTCAACACACTCGAACAAAATTAAAATGATATTTTAAAACAGTGCTTAGTTTTGCTAAATTGATTGATTACCATTGCTGAAACGTTTGAGTAACAGTAAAAATTGCAACACCCAAAAATTGCAGCACCCAAAAATTTGAATTCTGATGAATTTGCAAAATTCATTAGAAAATATTTGAAAAAAAAATTAATTTCAATGTAATAGATAGAACCTTGCAATTAATCAAATTTTCAATTACCGTTTTTTGTGTTACACTAATAAATATAAAACTTGAATTTCGGCAAACGGATTAACCCATTCATTTCAAATTTGTAAGTTGTTCACAGGCATTAACATTTGAGTTGAAAAACGAACAGAGTAGAATTTTTTGGGGGTCTCAATTCTCCAGTCAGAAAAATTGTCAGTGTATGACAGTGCCTGAGGTCCGTAAAATCGAGGGTTTACACTGCAGTACACCGGCACTTAAACAATGAACATTATACTAAATAATTTTAAACTTAACATTTCCAAACTAACTGCAAGAGGCCACAAACAGATGAATATATCAAGTTTAAACACAAATTAGTAGTACAAAATAAATAGCAAAATTCCATCTAATCTAGAAGAAATTTCTACAAAATTCAATGGCCGAAATCGACGGATTGTGAAACACACCCCAGCTTCTTTCGCTAATGTTTAAATTATATCACGTCACGCTTCGAATTTAATTCAGAAACATATTGCAATTAAGAGCACGCCAAATTTCAAAAAACACATTGCACACAAAATTTTCTTTATCTAACTTTATTCCATGTCTTAAGTAATCTTAAAATATGTGAAATCGTCATTTGGTGCCCAAGAATTGTGCCCAAGCATCATTAATTGAGGAGTTGATGGCTAACTGTTAGCTATCACCTCCTCAATCTAGCAAAAAATTACTGATAGTTTGATGCTATTTGTTGGTTAAGTTTGATTTTCTATTGTTTTGAGAACATCTTTGATCTTTCGTTAGAATCCTTAACACTTGCTCGACGTTCGCAAATATTTGACGGTAGGATTGCTAACACTTGAATACAATGAGGTAAAACATGCTTTAATTTTCGAATTGTTCAAATGTTAAAATTTAAACTCTGTGTAACGCTGTATAACGGATTTAACGCTGTTAAATATAAGGCAATGTCCGAAGGTAATACCGTAAATATTCTTTAACTGGAGATAATTTATTCATTAATGTGTTTTCTCTCTGTTATTCCAGTTAAAAATTTACACAGTGACAAAGGAGGCAGAACTCAGTAATAACCGTCATTAACTTAGATAAAAATAATTGTCATGTCCAAATTTTTATCACAAAACATTTGGAATTAATAGTTTCCCATAATTTTAAATTTTATCTTCGTATACGTCGATGACCTCTTTATCCAGCATCCCGAAATCCGAAATCTGATTGGTCCCGAGGATGCTGGATAGAGGAAATACCAATTGCAATAAGGTAGAGATAATTTTTCTAAACCGTTGAGGTTTCACTACTGCAATGTAGACTCGTAAAAAATGTTCTCTACAAAATAATACGAGTAATTCTTATAGAGAACACGAGAGATGTCTTTTCAAATCTGATGCAGTATATAACTTTGTAAATCACGACAAAAATTCACAATTCAGCAAATTTAAATTTGAACGTTTTACAAATAATAACTAGTGTAATATTAATTTTACATGAAACCCACTCGACTCCAATAAAATTTTTCCCCGTGTCAATTCTTTAGTGAATCCGCCTCAGTATCTGGATAAAAACAGAAACTATAGTACACAATGGTTGCTGGTTCTGTTCCAAGTTTGAATTCACATCAACAATGTTGCTGGAATCTCAAAATCAACTGACGTTCGGTTTATCACATAGATTAGAGTATATTAGTATTACTACTTTAAGAATAATTAAGTAAAATTAAAACGTTAGTTCACCTAAAACCAATTCACCATTGCATCGAATTTTAAACAGCCGGTCAATTACGCGGAACATCGATTCTAGAGGTGGTTAAATTGAGGGCGATTAATTCATCGAAAAATTATCTTCAATGTCCAACTTGCTGAATCAATGTCAATCAAGACTGCAAGCTGAAAATTACGCCAACGAAATTCTATAAAGTCTTAAATAATTACAAAGGTCTTAACAGACTTCTTGTTCAAGATTTAATTGCATGGAACCGATGAATCGCATGAACTGATATTTTACTCAAAATTGTAATTATTTCCGTACCTTTGTAAGGGGTTGATGGCAATTGGCAATTGGCAATTTCCGTAGTAGTGACAAGAAATACGAGGCCTCAGAAAACAAAGAATCATATTTTTGAATCAACATAATTCACAGAATAACAAAAACAAATTGTAGAAATTAATGCTTTATAATACCACAAATTGTTTTCTCGGTAATAGCTTTTCCAATATTTCGGCAAATGACGTGACGGTTTTTAAAATGATTACAGAATTAACTACAGAATTCATCAATTCCGTGAACGACAGTAACACCGAAAAAAAAACTTGAGTAATCAAACATTCAAACATCAAAACATCAATTAAATTTAAGCGAAAATTAATTTCCGAATGCAAAAATTTTTTTACTTTTCCTGCATTCGCTAAACCACCAATACAAATCGTAAAGAGAGAATAATGGTTGTTTACGTTTCTAGATCAGCTGGATCATCGGGCGACAACAAAAATTACACACCTAAATAAAATATTATTGAAGAAAAGCAGTTTCATAGTCGTGTGTTCTACTTCTATCGTAATATAATTTTCAAAGGTAACACTTCAGGCAATCATATTGTACGACAGCCTTTTTAAAGATGTGAAATCCGATTAAATTGTAAAGTAACTTATTGTTGTTAGTTTATACCGTCATTTGGTAAAATCTGGTTGTTTATATCACGAGAGCATCAAAATTATCCTTTTCATAAATACCGTAAATCGAACGTGTATAGTAACAATTATAACATTGTAGTAATGAGTTTACATTGTAAATTTTGTAATCATCGTACTGGAAAAACGCATCTATACCAATAAATTACAAATTTACAACAAACTTAACTAACAAAAGTATAGTCAAATTAGTCTTCAGGAGAACTATAATGACGGAGTACAAAATAGGAACCAGTTTAAAAATTACAAAATATAAATAATTAATGATTTTCCGTATTGTAGAAAAAATAAGTCTTGGCTCACTGCTCGTAATTCCGAGATATTAATCGAAAGTACAACAGAAAATACGGCGACAGTGTGAAATCACAACAAATACAAATTATGAAACATTTTGTACTGAAAAAGTATCATTTTCCATATCAAAGAAATACTGATAAAACAAATCGTAACATACGTTGGTAGAGATAACTTACGACAATAAACTTATTAATTCGTATACAAAATTTGCCCGCTAACTGCAATTAATAATTTGAAATTGCAGATTGATTGGGAAACTTTCGAAAAACCACTAATGCGCCAAAGTAAGTTGCACTTGTTTTGATTTGACAAAAAACAATGCTGTATGTGTATGTAACCAGACGAAAAATATTTAACAGTATACAGTTTAAAGATAACACTGTTAAAACGTTACACAATGTTGATATTATACAGTAAATAAATCTTAAATGTAAAATAATGTGTAAATTCAACACACTATAGCCACGACAGCGAGCTGTGTAAGACGGAGGCCTCAAAAAATACGCAAATTTCTGACTTCGATATTTAACTCAATTCAGAACAATAAATTGTACTTAACAATAAATATTTTACTGGTGTAAATTTTTGAATTTTCGTAGGGAAATCTTCAAAATATTGAAAAATATGATGTAAATAGCATTTCCCAGTGTGCCAAATATACTTCAAATTATAGTTTGCAATGCGAGAAATACATTTTACTCATTGCTCTTAACTCCAATAAATTAGTCGTAACAAGAACAAATATGAGACCCATTAAATACAGCAAGAACAACGTGGAATTTGAGTAACATTATTATGAAACATTTTGTAGTCAAAATAATGAAAATTAATTTCACTTCCATGGATTTGAGAATCTGGCAACACAAATCGTAACACACGTGGTGGAAATGCCAAAATAGAGCAATTCGTGTATTGTTTTAGACAAAATTTGCCTTGCTAATTATAATTTCGATTTTCGCAATCCATAAATTGAAATTGCAGTTAATAAAAAAAATTTTCATTAAGTGCTAACGAAAATTAATTCATAATATTTCAAAAAAGCAGGTTAACCAGTACAAGCAACTTGTGAAACGTATAATGGAATAAGAAACAAAACAACAACCAAAACATTGCTAAGCGCGAGAGCATGCCAACCGAAGCGACCTCTGGTGGTCGTATCAAAGCCGTATAAATAAATTTCACAATACACAACATACTAATAAAAAATTGGAAAAATTTACGCAATATAAAAGCACAAATTTTTCTTTCGTGAGAAAATTTTACACGCTCTCTCTTAATTTTACATCTGTGAAAAATCAAAAGTTAGCGAAAATTAACTTTCAATTGACCAAACATTTTTTACATTTCTTTCGTTCGAAAAATCTACCAATACAAACCGTAAATTGTAATACGATTCCCGAAGGTATACAAGATCTGCAGCAGGTCTACAGTTTAACGTTCTTATATCGTAATTCATATTCTTTTTTCCCCCGCAAAATTTAAGCGAGAATTAATTTCTGAATGCTGGAAAATTTTTCTTTTTCTTAAATTCCTGAAATGTTGACGAAGGCAAATACACAACTACAAGTATTATAGAACTAATTCGAATCACGAGTCTTAAGAATGACATGACTGTAAACAATACACAGGTTGTGCAAATAATTTCAGTTTAAGAAATTAATGAGTACTACAAAAAATTACTCTTAACCTCCTTAGTCTAACATTACATTTCAATTGACAAGAAAATAACACTACGGTTAGGAAATCAAATTTAGTTAAAATTAAATGCAAGATTAAATGTTATGTAATCGAAGAAACTTTTACAAAATTATTTACTTAAAAATCTAAAAAATGATAAATTTTCTGTAAAACTAGAGGTAATTATTTATATTACTTACCTTTGATTTTACGTCTTGTTCAGAAAATCATCAACCATAATAAGAAAAGTTTCATTCAGATAAATTAAATTATAATTCACAACTAAAAATAAATTTATCATGCACAGGGTTGTATAACAAACTAAACATTGGTAATTACAAATTTACAGCAAGAATTTAGTTGTTTCAACCAAATATACAGCATCAGTTCTTACTGTAACCCTATTTCGGTATAAAAATTATGAGTAAAAGTAATTACACACATTTTTAAATCAGTAACTACTGTAATTAAAATCATTTCTACAAATTAAGCAACGCAGCAAAAAATTATTTTTCTTGCCATTTTTATTGGAAATGGAGAAAATGTAAAATAGAAAAATAAGACTAACATGTCAAAAGATTACGGAAAATATTTTAGCAAAATTTAATTTTTGATACCGGGAAAACATTTCATTATCCTTGAATTCAAAAAATTTAACAAATTGCAAATTGCAACGACGTGACAGATGAAATGAAAAAATTATTACTGCACATACTTTGATTCAAATGTGGAAGTCGATCTTCAGATTCCTCACTACGCGGATAAAGCACAAGTTTAAAAATCTAATCAATCAATGTAATAGTAATCGTCATAATCCATAAAAAATCTTGAATGTTCCAATATTGCAATTTTCATTAAATGTTTGAGAAAACCTCGTTCAAAAATACAAGATTTAAACTAGAGATGTAACATAGCGAACAATGTTCGCAGAAATAAATTTAAATTAGTAAATATTTACCCACTCACCTTCCACAAAACAATAATAATATCAAATTGGAAAAATTTATGCGACATAAAACCACAAATTTTCTTTGGTGAGAAACTTTTACACGCGTTACCTGCAGTATAATGTAAGGCACAATACTTTTTAGAAAGTACTGTACTTCAAACGGTTGAAATTATTTAAACTAGAAAGCACAATTCAAAATTATTTGCTGCTTGCCACAACTTGCATTCATAATATTACAAAATGTAAATAATTTTCATTTTCCCGCAATGTGCCAAACCAAAAAAAAATTTAAGGGAAAATTAAATTAACTTCCATGGATATGAGAATCCACCTTCAAATGATCACAAAATCTCTCTATTTAAACCTATCAAATTCCCGTAATCGTGGAAACTTCCGTATAAAAACTGAATACTGCTTTAACAACATTACAGGCTTACAGCAGTGTGGTCATTTCACCGACATCACAATAAATTTTATTTTCATTAGAAGTAAAAATAATGACATAAAACGCAACATTTTTTTTATAACCAAAAAAACGCTATTAAAAACAAATTTTAATGAATATTGGTATTCACAAATGGTTGTGAAAAACTGAGAAAATCTGATTAAACTTGTAACAACCAAACTAATTCCAAATTTATGAGTAAACAAACTGCAACGAAAACCAATCGATCGGTCAACAGCGTTAAAATGAGCTTAATTCCACCCAGAATAAAAACAAAAGTTACAAATAAAAATTAACACAATTTCAACTCTAATGAAAGTATACAAGTATGCTGTGGTCGAAAACTGCGCAGCGGCTTGTATTAGCAACAACAGAGACAAGATTTGTTAAAACTTAAAAAACTGAATTCTTGAAAAATGCACAAATTTGTGGTGAATACGGGAGGAACAGAGAAAATTAATTAACTAAATAATTTCAGAATATTGTAAAGAATTACTATTTGTTGTGCATTTTACAACACGCCGTTGCAAACAGGACAGTGGTGTAAACCGTACAAAAATATACTAATACTGTACAGTATAAAAATGAAACGATCAGGAACTTTTTTTAATAAAAACCCAGCTGTAAGTTAAATATTGCAAACATTGCATAAGTAATTTAATATTTACAAGCTAAATGTGTCGTTATTCCCCAGACGTCAGTGTTTGATATGATTGTAAAATGTCTCACATAAAATCAATCAAATTCCGCGACATAAAATGTTTAAAAACCACAAAATACACTAAACTTAAACGACAAATTTAACTACCAACAAATCGTAAATTGCACGTATTTCAATTTGACACATTGTAAATGCAATAATTTACTATAAAAATAAGCAATTCCAGAAAGGTTTTTCACAGAAATTGTTTCAACGCGTGTTCGTCTTAGATTAGCGAAATTACAGAAAAGGAAATTTTGTAACATACACTGACAACACATTAAAAATTCGTCCTTGCATTTGCGCATAATACAAAATTCAATATCAATTTGGTAGTTCACTTTTCCCACATATTTGAGAGTGGATAATTTAGGACGGAGTAAAACCTAAAAAGACAGGAAATTGCAGTACAACAAAAAATTTCCGCTCTACAAAGATAAATAAAACTTTTCTTCAGGTTAGAAGAATTAAACAACAAAATATTGAATGCGTTGGACTTGGACGGGAGTAGAAAAAGCATAGAATACCAAATTTTAACTTAACTGTGATTACGTCATTCTTTACGTAAAGACTGACAGGAGCAAATTTGGTGAAATTCTTGCATAGAAAGTAATATTCAATAAAAGTAACTTGCCTTTTTCCTCACAGGCACAAAACTACTGGACAACCAAAGTGCAAAATCAATTTAAGTTTTTGTAACTCGAGAAATGTACATTTTGCTCATTGTTCACACTAAATTACAATAATTTCATTTAAAAATTCTTGAAAATACACATACGGTGTTCAAACTATTACAAGTCAAACTTAAATGTTAAATCAAATTCCACAAAATTTAAGCCAAAATTAATTTCCAAATACTGCAAAATATTGTCATTAATTTTGGATTCGAGAACTTAACTCAAATTGAAAAATTAAATGAAATAAATGACTAGACTTAAATAGCATATTTTGACTAAATGTTAACGAAAATTTCACTTTTACTTTAAATGCAATACTGTAAAAACAGACCTGTTCAAAACGTCAAATCACTGAAAATACTACGATAGTTTAAATATTTCTAGTCTTATAAAATAAAAAATGTACAAACACTGCAAACGTGATGTAAACAATTTCATTTTTACAAATTCAGTAACACCGCAAAAGAATTGTTCGATGTTTTTGCTAAAAATTAAAACCAATAGAAAAAAAGACCACTTTCAGTGTCAACGGTAAAGATATTCTGCACAGTAATTCCACAATTCAGCAATAAAATTATGTTAAAATGTATTACTGTGCAATAAATACAACTTACAGTACCTTTTAGTTGTTTTCACTAAATTTATTTGGATTACATTGCTACTATAAAGTTACAATCAAGAACAATGACGTGACGAATAGTAAAACTACGATGTTGAATCACAGTAATCAATTCATAGAATAATAAAAACAAATTGGAGGCTTTTATGTAATTTAAAACCACAAATTAGTTCTCTCGAACCTAATTAACATAACTGGAAAGATGAGAATCAGAACTTCACAAAACGGGGATAACCTGCATTTATCAGCATTTGACGTGAGTATTTGAGAGAGCAGTGGGAGTGTCACGTCACCCAAACATCGAGGGTGACAATCAAATTAAATTAGAAACAAGAATAAGGGGACGTTCACATATTACGTCATCAGTAAGGGGGAGGGGGGGGGTTTTCGTCTGGATGACGGTCTGATGACCA
>JAQIWS010001579.1:0-10807 GCA_034696085.1 Stigmatogaster subterranea | reverse complement strand
TAATTATTTTATTTAGGTTAAAAAAAAAAGTATAACTATTAAAAAATGAAGAAAAAAGTTGAGCGCCATGTTGGAAATATAAATAGATCTTAATATCAGATGTTCTCTTTTAACGGCATCCATTTTAATTTTATTTTTCTCCCTTCTCCATTTACAGAAAGATCATTCAGGTAAGAAAAACACGGATACCAAGATTTCCTACGGTAGGGTTTTTCCTTAAAATTAACCAACTGAAGAAAACAAAAAGAAAAAAACCAGAAGTAATTTTGTGGAAAGAAACGAGAAAAACGAATCTCCATTAATTTAATTCACCAACGACCTGCTTTTGTTTGTCACGTCATGATCATCGCTCATTTTGTTTTTCTAAATTTAATATAATTTCTTAATGTTTTAAATCGTTGTTTATTCGCACACGATAACTTAACCACGTTAATGATCACGAAATAGGCTTAACCTTAAAAGCAGGATGTTTTCGGCTTTGTGCTCAGTTGGAATACTAAAAAAATTTTTTTTGGCTCCATTTTATGATTATGATCGTGACGTAATTTGTGTAACATGTCAATTGAGAATTCCACGCCCCCAATTTTAGTTGCGTTTTATTTATTATTTCATTACTTTTGATTTGGGTTTAGAATCCTTTAGCGAGATGAGAGTAAATAGCACTTGGTTTGAGGCTAGATGAGGCAGTTTGGGTTTGTGATTATGGGGTATGGGGCCAGGTGCCGGTTGTGGTCGATAACGTTTCCTCCCCAGCGAATGCATTAATCATAGTGGTTGGAATAACGTGACGTCACCGTCCACGTGGTGGTGTTTTATAGGTTTGACAAGTTGTCAAATGGTGTCCCTAGATGTCGCTTTGATTTCTTTTTTTTTTGGTAAAAAATCAGATAGAATTTTTTTTAAATTTATTTGTGGTGGGAGGGTGACCCTGAAAATGTGTCAGTAATTGATATTTTTTACCTGTGAGTGAATGGGGAAGGTGAAAGATTTATTTTTCACTTGTAGAAAAAGATAAAGAAAATGGCGAAGACAAAGAAGTCAACGACTATGAAGTAGAAGGAGATGAAGGTGAGAATGATGAGGATGAGAGATATGTTTCTCCACCCTTTTTTTTAACATCTTGTTTGTGATATTTATCTTGTGTAAATAAGATTTAACGACGTTAGGTTTAAAGTTAAACCAGTTTATTCACTTTATTTATGTTTTATTTTTGTTTTTTAAAAGGTGATGATGATGACGAGGAAGGAGCAGAAGGTGAAGGTGAAGATTTTGATGAAGAAGGAGATGGTGAGAAAGGGTTAAATTAGTATATTTAACCTGTTTTTTTGTGTGTTTATTGATATTTTTGTGATTTTAATTCGTTTTTTTTTTTTGTTGGTGAATTTACAGGTGAGGGTGAAGCGGACGAAGAAGAAGAGGGTGAAGGCGATGGGGATGATGACGACGAGGATGCGTAAATAGACCTGTTCATTGCACTACCAAATTCTTAAAAAAAAATAACAAAAACATAACAAAAAAAAATACAACAAGAAAAAAAACCTACAAATGTCATTCACAACATGTGTCTTTGCTCGGGAATGGTTTGGTGGTGATTAGTGTCAGGAAATTTGTCAGGCAAAACAACAAAAGAGATTTGAAAATTGTATTAATCTATTCTATTCAACCAAATATCAATCAACTTTGGTTTAAAAAAAATATATATAATAAGAATTTTTTGGTTTTTTTTTTAAGTGAGAAAAAGCATCTCAAAAAATTTTTAGATTTTGTTTTTTTGTGTAAGTGATTTTTGAGTTTTTATCACAATTTAGTGTGCAATGTCCCTATCTCTTCCACTCCCGGTTTCCTCGTCTGTTTTTTTTTTCTCTGATGTCACCTGGAGACGATTTATAAAATAAGAAAAAGTGCAGAAAAAAGTTTTCCACGTCTGGTATTTTGAATATTTTTATTTTAGTCTCAAGTGTGAAAGAATTCGAGTTTAATTTTGTTTTGTTTTTTAAATTAAATGGATTTTTATTAAGAAATGTTCGGTTTACGCCTGACGTTGGAAATTTTTTGTTTTTTGGGTGTGGGAGTGTTGTGACTGAAATCTATTTCAAGATTTAATTTTGATTTTTGGTTTTTATTTTAAAGTGATGATTGCGAAATTTCTTGAAAAATGAAACTGAAACTGAAAACAAGAGTTGTAAGCGAAAGAATTTATATATAGTGATGAATCGGATGTTTATTCTTGACTTTGTCTTTTTATGTTTGTTATTTAAAAAAATTTTAATTTTTTCCTGCCACTAATCATTCCAAGAGCTTTTCATTGTGGATGAAGAGAAACATAGGCGCGAGTTGTACTTCATATTCCTCATAGGTATAAATTATCATTAGTTTCTATTCGATTACCCCTTCCCCCATCTTCCTTTATCCTTTTACTCCATGTACCCTTATCCCATTACCCCCTTCTATCTCTCTCAATCTCTTCTCTCTCTCTCTTTGACAAAAAAGAAAAGAAACAAAAACAATTTCTCATCATTGCATAGAACGAGATCGTCAAATTCATTAATGAATTTAGAGCTAATTTTTGCTGATAGGTTTTTATCTGCAGTGCACAAAAAAAAGTACATTGATTCAAAACGCGAATTTGGTTTTTGTTTTATCGATATCATTAATATGTACGCAGGTGTAAATTATTCCGGTAGTATAATATCTATTTTGAATTTTCTTGATTTTGAATTTTTTTTTTGAAGTTTTAGTTGGATTAAATTGTAGTACTACTGGAATATATGTTTTTTGTTTTAGTTTTGATTTACATTTTTTTTTTTTTGTGAGATTTTATGTTGCCAGTAGATACCACTCATTTTATATTTTTAAATTTGAAATTCGAATTGTACACCTATGAGGAATTTTCACAAAAAAAAATAATAAAAGGGTTTAACCCGATTTTGTGCGTGTTACAACACATTTTCTGATTTTTGTCTTGTTTTTTTTTTAGTATGATTTTTAAATATGCGTGTTGAGGTAGATAAAATATGTAAAACGAAAACTCGATTTATTACTTTATATTTTTCATTTTGGGTCATCACGAAAAATTTTCCCTCATTTGAAGTCAAATTCAATTTGATCTAATCATGGCAAGAAGCTTTTTTTATTTTTTATTTTTCCTTATCTTTTTTTTTTGGTTTATTTTGTTTTTCATTTTAAAAATCCCTTTTTACGTAAGTAGTTTTGAAAAATGTGTTTACTTGCCACGAGCAATAAAGACATGGCAATGAAATGAATTTGCAAATCCACACATGACTAATTCGTGAAATTGTACATTTCCATCATCATGGTCGACATATTTCCTTCTGGAAGAGCTTTTCCTCCCTCCCCTTATATTATTATGTATAATATATATTGAGCACCCCATCGTGGTATCTGCTGGTAGCATCGTTAGTATTTCGTGTGTTTTGTTGTGACGACTTCTATTTAAGAATAATAACTTGGAAAAAACAAACAACAAATTATTTCTGTATAAAATTAAAAATCAATATCAGACTTAAAGGACAGCCCTGAATTTTTCTTAACCCCATATTTTTAGTTAAAATTGGTTTAAGATTTGGTTTTTTTGCTTGGAATAGAAGTGGCTGCAATTTTGTAGGACATACTTTCAGCATTTTTCTCATTTTGTTGTGCAACATAAATTCAATGCACTCCTGGTGTTGTAATATTGAAATATTTAACCCGTTTCGAAACACGCAAAATTTTTTCTGTAATTTATAAATAATCACCTAATCTTGGTTGGTAATAGTTTTTTGTGACGTATTTTGTAGACCTTGTATTTGTTAGGGGAGTGGGAACTGGGACCAGGATAATATCTCGTAAAAATATATAACATTTTTGGTTGTTTTAACACACACAAACTCAAAGAATGAACCCCCCTACTTTTGATACATGAATTGTCGTATAATAATATTTAATAGTAGTTTTAAAAACCAGTTTCACGGATCAACAACAAACAAACAACCAACATCAAGTTTTTAAAAAATTTTATTTCTTCATATGCTGAAAGTTTGTCTGACATGTTTATATTTACAAAAATAACACTTGACGAAGATAACCTTTGGTTTTAATTATATTATTTTTAATAATAATAACGATAACAACAAATATTCACTTTTTTTAATTTCTAACACGGTTTTAAAAAAGAAAACAAAGTCCCCTTAAAAAAAAAAACTGTTGCACTCATCACTTACTCAAACTTTGTATTCTCCAAGAAAAAAATAAGAACGAAAGCGGTTTATCAGGAAATAATAAAGTGAACTTGTCCTGTATCGACAGTAGTTGAATAATTTATTTATTTTTAATAATTTACTCAGATGGTTCTTTGTCTACAGATTTTTCAGCGATTTCAGAATTGTCTTTGTCAGGAGATGACGTCAACTCGTCTCGCCATTGATGCATCAAATCCAACGCCGTAGTTGGAGCGCTTCGGTTGTCAGAGTTTCCCTAAGAACGTGACAATATTGAATGCGCAGAGTTAGAGTAAATTGGAGAGAGAAAAGTTTAATAAATTTTCGAAATTCTACCAGCAACCAAGGGTAACTGAGAATCTCATTGGCTGTCAGTCGGTAGGCGGGGTTTAGTTGCAACATGCCTTTCAGCAAGTTGCGGGCTAATAAATATGCAAATACTTGAGGATTATTATTATTCTAGCGTAACCACTAAATTGGCTTAAATTATTAAAAAAAGTGAAATTGATGATCGTTTAAAGGTTAAATAAGTTACCACCTAGTGGGAAAATATGATCGTTAAAGTAAATAACGTGGTGATTTTACCAAATTTTTTCGTGTTCGGTTAGTAAAATTGGAAAATGTTTCTTAACTAGTCTTGTAAAGGTAAAATCTATTCTTAAACGGAGGAAATGACGTCATGATTTTTTTTTGTCTCGAAACTCTGCCAAATTTTTTGATGATTCAAAAAATTTGTAAAAATCCCAAAACCAAATTTATGACCCAAGTTATATTATAAACATGACGTCATATCCTGAAATGTCGTTCGACTGAGAGAATATTTAAAAAATTCGAATTGTGCAAATATTTATTAATACAACACCTCCAGTACTGGAATATCGCCAAGCTGGACTGTCGAACTTAAGTCGACATGCAGTTATTTGTTCGTACAATTCGTCCAAGTTTTCGCTCATAAATGGTGGCGAACCTGACAATCTTTAATGTAAAAAAAAAGAAAAGAAAAAAAAGCATAAATTTATTTTTAATTAAAAACGAATTAACTCGAATCTTCTTACAACGTGTACATGATGATTCCAGTCGCCCAAATGTCGCACTGCTGACTATATGTTTTCTCCAGGATTATTTCTGGCGCTTTAATTACATTTTTAAACCATGACAAAATCAACACCAATCAAATAATAAAGATATCTAATTAATTTTTAAATCTAAACTCTGGTGTAATTTTTGAAAATTTATTTTTTCCCCCTTTTAACCTTGTTTGGACTCGACTTAAATCAAGAAGGCAAACAGGTTCGAGGATATATTATGTAAATTTGTTGTGACTGCCACGAAATTTTCACTAAAAATATTTTTCTTTTCCATTTTAAGTCTTCGACCCTCGTCTTTCGACCATCTCCCATTTTATTCAACATATAAGACCACCTGTGTGGGTTATCGATTGAATCCCTGACAAATAACACACACGTACACCTCTGGGAAGAGGCTAAACGCTAGACGCCAACGTTACACGCCATTACTCAGTCTACTCTCAAAGTAGCCTCCCATTAAATTATCTCACCCATGTAAGTAGGAGTTCCACAAAAACATCTCAGCATATTCTCATGCCCGATGCCTCCTTTAACAACAGAAAGGCCAAAATCGGTCACCTAGAACGATGAGGATTTTTAAGTAGATGGAGATTAAAGTTTTGGCGGATTTAATTTAATTTTATTTTATTTTATTTTATTTACAATTCAAACAAAATTTTTTACCTTGATAAATAAACGATCCGAAGCATCCGCTGGATTTTCCCCAACTAAAATATTTTCCAGTTTTAAATCACGATGAACAATTCCTAAAACAAAAATAAAAATGTAAAATTTTTAACAACTCAAATAAAATTATTGCGGATTTACAGCCATTTATAAAATTAATCATTCAAAACGGATTTATTTTTATAGCTTTTATTTCTTTTTCTTCTCAGTTCTACGGTTATAAACGTTGCGCTCCTACATCCGCCAGATGGCGGCACATTGAATTTCGTGGACCCATCCCTTTCTCCCCTCCGAGGGAAGAATAAACTACACCCGAGAGGAACTCCTCTCCTCACAAAACGCCTTTTAGTTCGACATACAAAAGGTTATTCACCAAAAGTGACATATTGGAATAAATGGGTTAAATGTTAAAAACCACGATGTTAAGTTTATGAGTAGAGAGCGAGAAAGAGCGACGTTCAAAGTCAAACACAACACCATCATGGGTGATGGTTGAGGAGTTCGTTTTCTTGGCAACTTTCCAAGCGACTTGATTGCCCCGTTGCTGTGGTAACGGAAAAGAACCTTTTTCCACAACTCCAATTTCTTTCCAGCTTGAGGGTGGATTGAGTGGAACCTGTTTCGAGAGGACGCCGTGTCCAAACCAGGAAGATTTTGACTCCACCCACGTTATACAAAAAATTTCACCAATTTTCAATTTAAAAAGAAGAAAAAAAACTTAATGGGGAAATTATTAAATTACGTCACTAAGTTTTTATTTTCATATTTTTTCCTGGTGGTATTTTGGGTTCGTGGAAGAAGACTTTGAATAAAAGTCTTGTTGTTAAGTTGAAAAATGTTATTTTAAGACGAGTGACTTTTAAACTATCAAGAAATTTCTTATCGTCACAAGTATCATTTTTTCTTAAAAAGTTTTTTTGATTTTAAATTCAAAAAATATAAAATGATACGTGTTGTTCGATGCCTTCGCCTGTTGCCTTGGCCACTGATTTCCAGTGATCTTGTTTCCACCCCACCTCAGAATTCCGATCGATCCCAATTTCAAATGACCCCGATTATTTCCCTTTATCGATTATGACAACGGCATTGGAAATTTTTTTCTCTCCTCGCGTCCCAATTTTTTTTTAAAGATGAAAAATGACTCGAAATAAAATATGACGATATAAATGGATATTTAATTATTCCCAGTTTACCGTTTTTGTGGAGATAAGAAACAGCACTGAGTAAACGCTGGATCACAATTCTTGTGTCTACTTCAGAAAAGGTTCCTTCAAGTCGTAAAACATCTCTCAAAGCTTGAGGACAAAGTTCTAAAATTAGACACACTTTCTGCAAAATAAAAACAAAATTTATTTAATTCCTCAATTTTATGTTTTATTAATTTTCCACCTCCGGAGTCTCGAATACTTCGTGCAGGTAAATGATATGCGGATGTTGTACCATTTTTAGAATCGCAATTTCGCGTTCCAGCAATTTAACGGAATGTTTTCCTGCCTAGTCAACCACAGAGAGAAAGAAAAATTTATTTCAAAGTATAAAAATTTTTATCGTCTTAAAATTATTGACGATCCGGGAAAGTTTATTGATAATTATAAATGCAAAACTGCCTCTTAACTTGATCTTTGTGCACTGTTTTAATAGCCCACGCTTTAGATGTTTTTTGTTCTTCAGCCTTGACGACTGTGCCAAATGTGCCACGTCCGAGGAATTCGCCTCTTCGATAGTCGCCATTAAGGTGAGTATCATCAGGATCGTGATTGTGGGGCACAGGACGGGGTTGCAGACGCTGGCAGGTGAGAGTGAGCACACAAGGAGGTGGAGGTAGATCTTCCAACATGTCTTCGTCACTGCACGTTAGCAGCTGGAAAAGAAAATGATTGATGTTGGCGTGCGTTTGTGCGGTTGAGTTAATAAATTCTAAAGACACCTGGATAAATTGTCATTGTTTTTAAAACTTACCGCGTCGTTTTTACAACCGAAATTTACAGCTTCCATTTTGTTTTTATTAAAAAATTTCGAGTTCTATTAAAAAAAGGGTTGAGATGACGTTGTTTATTGTTGATTGCGTGACACGAGATTTTGGTGTAAAATGTTTGTTGTTGTTGGTAATGTCAGAAAATATAAAATAAAATATTATTTGACGTTTTATTGATGTTTTATCAAAGTTTATTCACTACGTAAATGTTTCTAACGACTTGATCCGTTGATAATCCATCGATTTTAATTACTATGCGTAATTCGTTAATTGGTCAGTGAATCTATGATCTAGAAAATATTCGATAATTTTTCAAAATATTATTTTTGCAGGTTTTCGGTAGTTTAATTTTTGAGAACTGAATTTTATTAACAAAGTGGTTCGCACAGTGATTGAATGTTTTTATGCTTCGTAATAAAGCAAAATTTAATTAACGAATTTATTTACGACGTGTAAACTGAAAGTTTAACGTTCAAAATAATTTTCACAGCTAATTTACAGTACACCTGGCTCCATCTCTGATCACAAATCGCGTTCACTTTAAATAACACCCACAATATAATAAAAATTGAAAAAACATTATTTTAGAGATTTTCTACCGAATAAAAAAATATTTTAATTCGTGAACTTTTAAAATATCCACTAAGTCACTAATTATTATGTAAATACGTAAATTAAACAGTTGCGCCGACATAAGCTAATATATTTCTCAAAGTTTCTTCATAAATTGATTTATATTTGTTGTTGTATTGATAGCGCTGCAAATTTATCAATCATTTTAATTATTTTTCTATTTGTTAACAACCACTCAAACTAACCTGGTATAATGTATTCGAAGTGAAAAAGAGATAAAATCGATGATCATTTCGTTGACGGATCCATTTTAACCGATCAGGTAGCGCTTTTAGAGTCCCGTAAATAAAAGCTTTCAATTTTTCGCACTAGGAAAATCCATTATTTATACCGCGAAGTTTAAAAAACGACAGACGCAAAAATTAAAGGAAAAAAAAAAAGGATTGTCGCAAGTTAACAAATTTCTGACAATTCTTGTCATCTCAATTCTTAAGGCGGTTTCTTCAAGACTAAAATCCCACATAAACATCCCTTGGTATTTCCAGAAGTAAATAAACATCAGATAAATTAATGAAAGTGTCAACTGCCAAAATTCTCATCCATAAAAGGTACTGGTATTCATTTTATAATTATTATCTAATTTTGCAAACAGTCCTTGACGAGAAACAGGAGCTGATCATTGAAGTCTGGCTACGGGCGTCGTCTGTTTCTGCAGAATAGTTTCGGCATTAAGCGGGTAACTTCGGAACACCTTTGAGAGAAAAACTTCGACTGAATGGAATCGACCGAGGAGATTCGACAGGAGACGAGCTTTGCCGAAGGGGATCGAAAGAAAGTTCTCGACTGATGATGGACGAGACTCAACTGAAGGGATTCATTTTACGATTGTAAAAAAAGCTACGGCCTAAGACGAGATTTTTCGATAGTGATCTGCGCTAACGACAGAATACGATAGCTTAGGTCTGAGCTGTAGAAGAACTCGACAGAGGACGACGCATCGACGAAAGGATTTCCAGAGAAAAGCTTCGACGAAGACGAGCTACGACTGAAAGGATTCGACAGAGAGATTCGACTGAAGGGATTTTCAAGATGGTGTTTGACAGAAGGTATCCGCAAAGTCACAATACCTGCGTCGACAGGAGAGCGTCGGCAAAGAAACGAGACCGACGCTCAGTGGTTCAATCTGGCAATTGTGATTGGAAAAATTTCAGAGATACGTATTTAGAAAGCAAAGTGAGGATTTTTTCGTTTTTAATGTTTTATTGAGATTTTGATTTTGACGCAAACATCATAAAAATCTGAAATCGCACGACCGTGGTTCTGCTGTAGTAATTTTTAATGTTTTAACACAGATTATAGACACAAGGTATCTGCCAGATTATCAATTTTCAAATATCAAATTTTGATTAGAAATACCAAGGGATGTTTATGTGAGATTTTAGTCTTGAAGAAACCGCATTAAGAATTGAGATGACAAGACTTATCAGAAATTTGTTAACTTGCGACAATCCTTTTTTTTTTTTTTCTTTAATTTTTGCATCTGTCGTATTTTTAAGCTTCGCTATATAAAGAATGGATTTTCCTATTGCGAAAATTTAAAATCACTTTTGGATTTCCACGATATTATCAGGTAACCTTACTGTTCTCATAGGTAAATGTTAAAATAATAACTCTTTTTCACAAAGTTGTAGCAAAGTTAATGTCCAACTGAATTCTGAACAGCCCGGAATCAATTTGGAGGGAATTGTGTAAAAAATATTGGTTGGTTTCCAGGTAATTTGCAATTTTTTTTGCGTAAATAAATAATTAATCTCACTGATTTTGACTCATTAATTAGATGTCCCGAAAATTTCAACTTATTTCAAAATTTTAATATTTGTTACAGTATAATTAATTAATTTCGAATTAATTTGGATTTCATTTGGCATACCGTTTATAGAATTGTAAATATCCAAACAATTTATCTTCACAAATTCCGTAATTTGATTCCAAGCAGTTTTGACCTTCGAGCAGCAATGAATATATCTGCCGAAATTTTTGTACCAAACTTGGAAACATTCTTTCCACGAGATATCTTCGGGACATCTAATTAATGAGTCAAAATCAGTGAGATTAATTATTTATTTACGCAAAAAGAATTGAAAATTACCTGGAAACCAACCAGTATTTTTTACACAATTCCCTCCAAATTGATTCGTGGCTGGTCAGTTGATTCAGTTGGACATTAACTTTGCTACAACTTTGTGAAAAAGAGTTATTATTTTAACATTTACCTATGAGAACAGTAA
>JAQIWS010001578.1:0-10808 GCA_034696085.1 Stigmatogaster subterranea | reverse complement strand
ATAATAAATTTAAAAACTTGTTCCTACGTGATGCAATCGAATTAAATAATCCCACTTACAATACAAGAATACAATGTTCCATACTTCCAATAATCAACTGAATTTTCTTTTAACTCCGAGATTATATTAGAATGATTGACGAATAAATTTTCGATGCATCCGGTGAAATTTTCGCTTACAACCAATCCCTCTTGATAAAAATTCACCACACCTCCGATAAACATCTAAATTCAAATAACAAAAATTTACATTAATTTCAGAAATAAAAATTTTAAAATTTCACTTTCCATACTTCGCGATTTAAGTCCAGTTGCGTAAAATCCCCTCTAATTTGCCGTCTCACAATAACGCGGTCAACCGTAAATACCAAATCACGTCGATATCGGCTGATCATAACATCGTGCCAGAGATTATCATCCAACAAACTCCCCACGGACACGCTTGTCATTAATTTGGCCCCTAACACATACATTAATTGCAATTAATAAAAATTTGACTCGTTATCTATATTTTATAAACTTCATACTTACCAAGATCAATATTCAACAGAAGTTGATTTTCCACCAATTGCAGCGCGAAGATATCGCCCTGAGTACCACGGCTGTACATTATGATTCCATCCGCTTTATTAGTTCGAAACCTTAATCTAATGTAATCCCGACTGGACATTACCACGTAATTACTTAAATCTTTGCGCACTAAACTCATACCGTCAAAACTAATAGTTTCAGCAGCTAAAATATAGATTCAAAACATAGATAAGAATAAAGTTTGAATATAAATCGCCTTTATGTACTTACTATAATCACAACCATACAACTCCACTCGCATTGATATCCTGTCGTGCCATCGCGTTGGATTAATTCTCACCCATTGCGCGATAATAGGAGTTTCGAAATAATTTCGTTGCACAGTGTCACCATCAATATTTCCGCGAAACAACTGCAAATTTAATAGTAAGGGAAATTTTAATTAAAAGTTCGTTATTTATCCAAAAAGATTAGACGCGTGCATTGCAATTGTGGCACATGCACTAAAACATTTTGTTTAGCCAACATAAATTTCTGTAAGTTGCCATTCACTTTACTATTACTCATTCTACCAACACAAGGATCATGCGAACATTAAATTAAATAAAAACGCCGTGCACAGTGATATATTTTCACACTATTTTCTTAAGTCTAACCGACCTCAGCAACACCTTGAGGCGCCGGGTATGTTCGAAAACTATCGCCATCATCACTGTATTGCACTAAATATTGAGACACAAATTCACCGGTCGACGACTGTCCTCTAGTTGCTATGCCAGTTATTTGGTAACGTTTTGAGAAAATTATGTCTAAATACTGGTAATAATTGCTTTCCCTGGCTGCCCAAGCTGTTCCACCTAGAAACACAATAAATATCTCTTCATTTATTTTTCTCCTAGTTTCACATATTCACGCCATCCCACTCAGCATAATTACTACGTTAAAATATAAAGTACAGGTTAAATGTAAAATTAATGCCTGAAATGCATTTCTTGATTAAACTCTTTTTTTTATGGGACTAATTTCAAATCTATTCTTTTCACATTAATTTACCTTGATGTTTCCTTCTGTGTCCTTATATTCAGCAAAGTCATATCCATTATTTCCAAATTCAATGCGATATTCTTGTACAAATTCTCCACCAAAAGGTCTTCCTTGGGTTGCTACTGAGGTAATATTTCGCTTTTCACGTAAATCAAACGTCAAATACTGGCCAAAATCTGAGCGTCCTGCTGTCCACGCTACCTGACCTAAAAATCATCAGGAGCACGTGTCAATTCTTTTTCCCAATTAGTTTTTAATTTTACCGTATTAGAAGTAAAAGAAAAAGATTTAAGTACAGCAACCGCAAGGAAAATAAACTCAGATTTATGGTGAAAATAAATTTTCAGAGAAAATTAAACTTTTTGCTATAAAACGTTTTGTTTTACAGCAGCAGAGAAAAGACACAGAAAGAGACGAAGGAACCATCACCATTTTAAAATTTAGTTCCAGGAAATGTGAGAAGTTATGAATGCAATACCTTTGAAAAAGTCAGTCATTTCCCATTAAATATACTATGACCACGACTATGACTAATCTCAAAAATATTTTTTTTGTTAAATTTTTCAACCACGTGTTTACATAATTATCAATCTGTTTACAACAGATATTAATAATCAGCATTGAAATATTATTAATCTATTTCATTTACATTAATCGAGATACTTTCATTCGAAATATTCTTACTGTATAATCTGGCTTTATCCGCTCCTCTGCTCTCCGATGCCTGGGACGTGGCCTTTAAAAGCGCATTATCCAATAACGTGTGCTCACATTCTGTACAAAACATCGAACCACAATTGTTACGTCTAATGTAAAATACATTTAACCTATTTTGTACTATTTAATTTTAGAATTTTATTTTAAGCAAAATTCGAATGAGCCACGCCTGACAATCGGCCATGTTTGGGCTGGGCTTGGATAATGGAACACCACCACCAAATTGGCTCTTTTTTACTTATTTTTTCATTAAATCAAATAACAATTCTCGAATTTGTAGAAATACATACCTGCTTTTGTACTCCGTATAATATAAATATACAGAAACAGAGTGAAAATCCGATAAATAATCATCTTTTATCCGATCACCGCATCAGAGAGCTACCTATGAACACAGATGAGCCGTTGTCCTTGTTTTTTACGTTTCTTAAACGGCGCCTTTCCGATTGGTCGGATTGGTTGGGCCACCAGAGACAGCTACCGCTGGTTTGCGAGAAAACAAAATTATTTTCATGTTATCAATCGTGACGTCATTATGGAGGAGTGGCAATTGTTCATTCAGAGTATTGTTTCGCCGCTGTTTGGTAATGACTGCATTAAGTAAAAGTGGTGATTCTGTCGTGCCAATGCTAGCACAGGGTTCTGTGTCCGTAACTTCAAGTAAGAAATAACGGCGATTTTCTTGTAGTTACTAAAATTTATCGTCTTATTATTTTTATTCTGTGAAGAAAAATCGACCGAAGCGGGAATAATTACTGATTACTATCCTTTAGAGTTGTGCCGCACTAATGATATTGGTGAGTACTGCCGAAATTTAGCGCTTGCAAATAATGCAATGTGCTAAAAATGATAACGCGTTATCTGGTCGTATAATTTCATCACGTAATTTCAGACTCTACATTTCCTTTGATAATTTTGAATCAACCTCTTGAACCTTATGGGAACGTAGTTACACACTTATGGAAAAATGGTATATAATTTTTTTTTTAGTATAAACATGTACGATTGCACTGACAACATTTACTGCGATTAGCGTGCTATCGAACGATGAGCGATGGAGGAGCTAATCGACTATATAATTACATCGAAGGACTGAATTTAAACGTCGACGATTACATTCCCGACTTGATTAATGGAGATTTCGATTCCATCACTCTCGACGTTAAAAAATTTTACGAAGATAGGGTATAATGTAACGAGACTTGATATAGAATATATCGCAATTGTGATTAATTTTTATTATACAAGCACAGCGAGATTGTCGAATCTAAAGATGAAGATAATACTGATTTCACGAAGTCGCTAATACTGGTGACGACAGCAATGAAGCAACGGCAAGTCGACGTATGTGAACAATAAATATTGATAATGGTAGTAATTTTTCCAAACTATCATCTCTGCTTAACGTTTTTAGATTGATTACATTATTGCGCTAGTAAATACATCAGGAAGATTCGATCACATTATGGGTAACATCCAGTCACTGTACGAAGCTAAAAAACTGACGGACAAGACAGTTTTTCTGCTAGCTGAAAAATGCATGACATGGTTATTAGATCCCGTACGACAATTGAGAAAAAAAAAATTTTCTAAGTCAGTAAAATCATGCCTAAATTGTGTAGGGTATGCATCGCATATTCGTCGATAGTACAATATGGGAATTCACCTGTGGAATAATACCAATTGGTGAACCTTGCCGCCATATAACGACGACTGGTTTAAAGTGGAATCTTAGTAATTATTACAAAATTCTAGCTAATGTATTTTACTACTGTAAAGTTTAACACTAAGCGATTGTAAATTTTAGACGACCAAGAACTAAAATTTGGAGAACTGATCAGCACGTCGAATACGTACGATAAAAGTGATATGGTTACTATCGACACCGATACCCAAGTAGTCTGGACCATGGAATTTGCTCATTAAAGCTACAAGTACATTTTCTCCAGCATAATCATGATATTTTTGGAATTAAAATTACATGACAATAAAAGACGAGTATTTTTGATTGCAATACGGTAATTAGATTTTAATCGAGAATACAGATAAATTATCGCGATACATCTGTTCCAATTTTAGACAGTATTTCTATTCATTGGCTTTTAACACCTTGTTTAGCTATAACTAGGAGGTATTTAATTAAATTTACCATATAGCAGTAAATCTTCTACTTAGATCCATTTATTACACTAAGAACTAAGATATTTATTTATTATTAAATATCGGGATAAATATGTATTATATTCCACAGTAGTAAACTAATTACTCCTCAGTGGCGACGTGAGTTTCGAGAATAACTTGGAAAGAAAATGGGATAAATGAATATCCCTTGCCATCATAGAACTTATTTTGAAATTCCACCCTGAATAAAACATATTAAAAAATTAAAATACGTAAACAAGATATGTACCTCTTATACTTACCAATGCAAACGAAGTGCGTGTAAAAATGCAGACAATCCTTCCATCAACAGTAGCACACTCACAGTAAGAACAGCCCACGCGGCAAATATTGGATACAAAGCGATAAATCCTACTATACCCTCGATTTTTAGAGGAATTCTCATGACCATCTGCCATAGTACTTCAGATAATTCTGAAAAATAATCAAATAATTTGGTTTCATAATGTGCGTAATATGATTGGGAAATTCGCAAACGTACGTGCATGAGCCAAGCTGAGAGCCCACAATCGCAAGTAAGAAGCCGTATTCGAAATACAACCGAGACAGTACTCGATGGTGTGAATACATTGATGAACAAATAATTCTACGAAATCAAATTCCTCATTTTCGTGCTCGCCGCCGCCGTACGAAGTAGGTGTCTCCGCGACAACATTACCATCTGGTTGCTGGCCATTCTCAGCAGCTGGTTCTGCGTTATGACTATTCACATGCACCGAAGTCTTTGAAAAAAAATTGTATTTACATCAAGAGAACTTTTTTTAAATTTCGAAAAATATTACCATTGTAACTTTGTTCATATGTTCTTTGCGTAAAATATAAGGTTTTAACAAAAGCATCCACGGAACGCACAGAAGAGCACAAATTAAAAGCACAGTTTGAAGGGCTTGCTAGAAAAAAAAAAGGAATTATTTTATTAGATAGAGAATAATATTCACGTAACATTATATTTACTTGGCCACCGTAAAAAGTACTTCCTTCGGGATATTTCATTAGAAACATATTAATCAACGAAATCAGCAAGCTGGGAGCATCTCCCGCCAAATTTGCATTATACGCGGTCCATTTCCAAAATATTAAAATGACGAGATAACCAAAAATTAAATTCATAAAAAGAATTTGGGGGATAAATTCACAGTAAATGTTAATTGGACGTCTAAAATAACTGTAAAAAATACCACGAACAATGAATACAACCTATGCACAGTCGATGCAAACTAAAAACTTCAACTTACGTGTGATTCCAAAAACTTAATATGACGCCAAAAGACATTTGTAAAACTCCGAATGTTATTGACATTTTCATCTTATACGAATTCAAAAAATTTAGTTTATTTTTTGCAACCTGCCAGACTGGATCCACACCAAATGGATATGTATGCCCAGTGAAGTCGGTATTATTAGTAGGATCGAATGGGAGTTCTTTATTGATAAAAATCGACGTATTACTGTAAAAATGCAAATCGAAATCATTATAATTCCTTTCACTGAATATTTCTATTCAAAGTCCTTACTCGAAATGCGAAAGCCAACCAGAACCAAACACATTGAAAGACTTAGAAAACACGTCATTATAAATTATTCCTGTGTAAATGGAAAACGCGCCCATAAGGAGAATAATATACCGGCCACCGAAAAATGTGATCCAAATCTGAAATTGAAGATATATTAACGTGACACCTCAGCAATTACACCTGTGACAAATCACCTCGTCAGTAATCTTCTTAGCCGCCAATCCTTTCTCGCCAAGAACCATCCAGAGAGCAAACAAAAACATTATAAACCCATGACCAGCATCTCCAAACATTACAGCAAATAAAAATGGGAATGTGATAACAGTGAATGGAGCTGAAAATTTTAAATTCATTGTAAAGTTTACTCGAATGTTTAACGCCCCCAAAAGTAAAAATTTTTGAACCTGGATTCACTTCTCGGTAAGTAGCCACGCCATATGCATCCACAAGCACTTGAAATCCGTTGGTAAATTTATTGGTTCGATTAAACGTTGGTGGTTGTTCTTTGGTTTCCATTCGGTTCAAAATTGGAGATAAAGTACTTCCACTGCGTTTCTACGGTAATGAATTTTAATACAAGATAAACACTGATATACGCGTTATACTTACTGATCCACGCAGAAGAGCTTGCTGAATCAGCTCCAAGTCACATGCCGGGCACCAACATTCGGCAATCAGGCATTTTTGAGTCACATCCAAATTAAACAGATTCAACGTGTGGTAAATGGCTTTGATTTTTTTCACTTTAACGAACCAATTTTTGATACTCTTTGCCGCTGCAACTAACACGCGGTGACGATGGTCCTGAGTTTGACCGAGGACCTGAAAAAAAAATACAGCGTACGTACGTTTTGTTTAGTTAGAAATATTAAAACAATTGCTGTAAGTATTCATACCGTGTTCAAATCTTCAATTCGCGACATTACACCCACCGACATTTCACGTCTGTCGGCTGGAGTTTCAGGACATGGATATAACGTCGCTCGGAAACTATACGATAAAAAAAAAATCTAATTTTTGTTTTGATGTAAATAATCGAAAATTTACCCTTCACAAATCTTCTTTACTCTAGTCTTGAGTTGATCACCTTGAAAGAAGATGATGAACACGCTCTTATTAACTTCGTCACCCTTAAATACGAATAGCACAAATTAGAAATTGTTCACTGGCAATTAAAAAAAAACTAAATACAGTACCGTGACTGGATCTTCTAAAGGAGTTTCTATTTCAGCTTGACGCAGAAACACGTTCCCTCGACAGGCTCGCCATAGCATTCGTTCGAAAGCCGGCAAGCGTTCGCGCAGAATAACACCGGCAACAAATCTGATATTCAAATACATTAATTAAAACAAAACGAGCTCATCTCACTATCTTCATACCCATCCCCACAAAAAAAAATCTCCCTTAAATTTGTCACGTTCTCTTTACTTGCTTAACCCCCAAAATCTCATATTGCAATCTTTTTTCTTTCTTCTTTACATACATTTTATTCCTAAGTACATACCCCAACTGAACTGGCGTCTGCTGGCTTTGTAACGCATCCTGATTAACTAAAGCCTTGCGGGAACCCTCCAAAGGAAGATCATTAGCACTTTGTTCACGCTAACAAAAATAAATCGTCAACAAATTGTTCGCAAAAGTTTCGAATTGGATACAAAAGTCTGTTGTTAACAACAAACTAAAGTAATCAAATAAAAATAAATGTGTAGTTTAGCGGGCAAGTCCACACAGTCTTTTCCGCACGCAGAAAAAGCGAAATGATGGTGATGATGTTCTCTATTTTTATAAGTAAGAAGTGAAATCTCATCCGTATTTGAATGTAACCCGCAGTGAAAACTTTCCTGAAATTCCAATCTGTGCAAAAATAATTGTACATAAAACTACGAAAAAAATAAATCAGTACGCAATATCTTATACGGAGTACTATTTTCCAAGCTTCCAATCAAATCTAAAATAAAATTTCCATTATAAGTAGGGTAATAATTTTCTTGATGCTCATAAAACGTCAATAAAAAAATAAAAATAAAAAACAGTAAAATTCTTCAGCTTTTGTGATTTGTACCGAGAATTACAACACAATAGCAAACAATAAGATCATCATTAAAAAAAATCTTTGGCATTAAATTGGAAAGAATAAAATAAATGAAGACGGAGGAAAGAGGAAAAGATTGCATGGAGTTAGCCCGAAAAATTCATTTATAGTGCTACAACTATTTACACCAATACCTTTGTTAATCACAACTATCTATTATATCCCATTAAATAGATTAATATTGAAATATTAATATTCTATCGTTCTAAAGCACAACCAGTTGGGGTAATGTATGTGAAGTTACATACTGTATAACTATAGTATAAAAGTCCTATAAATTCGTGCGTAGTCTCACCCAAGTTTCATGGCTTGACCGCCGGCGCGTAAGCCCTCATCGCCCAAAAGCGCAGCGCTTTCCTCTGCCATACTCGGGTCGTGCATCTGAACATGATGACATTCAGCCTGGTAAACAAATCATGGTTAGCACAAACCGGAGGGTGCCCAGTAACTCTAAGCATTTAAAGCTTAAATAAAATAAAATAATTTAATAATAAATAAATAAATTGTAATTAAAAAAGGTGGCATGCAGTGGACATCAATGTTGATCGTGCAGCAAAATTCATGCAAAAATGAAACAGCCAATGTAAAATTTACTAAGAAAAGAAATAAAATTAAATTTTTTTAAATTTTCTTATGTCATGCACAATAAGTGGTGTGGATGCAAGTTGGTTAGTATAAAAAACAATTATCCATGCATTAAGTCAGCTTCAAGCAAGTGGGAAATAAGTTAAATCTTCGGAGGTGGTTGGGAAATCACAAAATAAACGACGTGGAATTGATGTAACGAAATCACAAAAGCTGACTTTAAAAAAAAGATGCAAATTCAATTCGTATGCAAATGATTATAGACTAAATTTTAGGTGTACATACGTGAGTAATTAATTAAATTATAAAATTAAAAAACCCACCAAATCATACTTATAATCATTGAAAGCTAGAAGCATTAACTGAGTTGCCTAATTAAAATAAAAATAGCAAAAAAAATTAAATCATATTAAACAGTTTTTAAACGATACAATTCGTTCAGTCTGACTGGGACCCGCCGGAGGAAGACGCACACCACGATTTTGCTAACCAGGAGTTAGCTTTGACATAATATACACTGAAAAACATAACTATAATGTATTATAAACAGTTTCAGTTAATTTCCACTCTCTACATTTCTTTCTAGTTAGAACACACTCTTGAACATACACTGATTAGTACGGAGTAGAAAATTAGTTGATTGTATAAAGTAGTTAAATCATGAATTAGTCTTGCTGAAAAATTTAATTCATGCTTCGGTTATACGGTATTCAATATTAGTAGATATTTTCGTTAATGGTATTACCGTAAAATGAATTTGTAGAAAAATTTTACTAAAAAATTTGACAAATTGACTTTTTAAAGAAAATACGTACCTCGTCAAAGAATACTTGAGTTTTACGTAAAATGTGTTTCAATTCGGTTAATTCTAAATAATTTCGTTTCAAAGCTTCGGCGTTCGTGTTTACTTCTTTTAGTTCGTTTTCTAATTTCTCGAACGTTGCTTCCAAATCAATCATTTCTCTGGGCTGTGGAGCTTCAGGATTCTCTCCAGTATCTAGCATTGGAATTTCGTCCTTTTTGATTTCCTTTTCCAAAAATCCTACAAAAATGAAATTGTTGGATTTTAAAAAACTGAAAAACATTTCCGCTCCGGATACACAGAACTCAATTTTCTCTCCATTTCGTCGCATCTTCGAACTTCATTCACGAATTTTCTTTGAAAAGCGTTCACGTCGGGATTTAACTGCATATGAAAAACATTGGACTCGTCAAAAAATTTATTTTACTTTTTCTCTTTTCGAAGCGTTCGGATTAAACTGGATTCAACATTTATTTCACAATTCCAACATACTTACATCTCGAAACTGTACTAGTCCTAATTCTCCTAGTTCCGATACACAAGTATACGCTCCTTCAGATTGCAAAAAAAGTTGGCATAGAGCCATGTCTTCGCTCCGAAATAAAGATCCCATTTTCACTTCGACTAAGAATCAAAAATTTCTACAAAACTGTCGTTTTAGTTCTCGCCTTCTTCCCGATAAACTCCGCAATGACGTAATGCCCACCTGATGAAATAATCACGAGCAGCTACTGCACTCTATCGGTGAAAAACTAAAATAAAAGTTTATCACTAGAGGACGCTAGAAACCGAATCCACGTGACCCACCGATAAGGCGGGTTTATTTTGACATGTGAGGGAGAGAAAGGCTTGGTAATCTTTTCCGTATGTGGAAATCGTCCTGTTAAACATCCCTCATTGTGCAGGAGCATAAACCCCAAAACTTGTAAGTTTACGAATTTATTTTCGCGTAATTTCAAATCATTATTTTATAAATCCAATTTTAACACCACTTAAAATGAATATTTTTGTTATCTGTAAACTTTTTCAAAATTTTATCTTAATCTTACTTTACCTTAAAAGTTTATTTTTAGTTTTAATATCCATTTCACTAGTTAAAGCTACATTAAATTTACGATTGGCATTTCCGCTATCTTGTAATTAATCGTAATTAAAATATTAAGTGTTCCAACTTACATCAATTACGGTACCAGCTAATTATGGTACACATTACAATTGTCTACTTAACGTTGGGACGATGACTTTTTTCTTTTTGTAAAAACCCATAAGAAGTCAGCTTTAACAAGTCTAATTTAAAACATTTTTTCTCAGAAATAAATTGTACTCCAAAAGAAAGATTATTT
>JAQIWS010001577.1:0-10812 GCA_034696085.1 Stigmatogaster subterranea | reverse complement strand
AAAAAAACAAAAAAATAACAATAGAAACGCCACGAGGGCCGCGAGTGGTTTTAACCCTTTAAAGCCCAGCCACGAATTAATCGCGCTTTTCACCGCGTGACCTTCGAGACGAACGGATGCCAACGTAATAATAATAACGCGTTGATTGCGCGCCGACTCCGAACAATAAATACTCGTATAAACGTCGGCTTTAAATACAAAAATAAAAATATTATAAATTTAAATCGTTCGGAATCGACGCCGGCGTAGTAAGAAAAATAATCCATCGAGCGTGAATAAAACTAACCTGTCGAGAAACGCCAACGGAGGAACGGCCAGAGAACTGACCAACAACAACCGCACGCGTTCCGTAAAATTTCTGCGTTCTCTTCTCACGGACGCGGTCGACGTCACCAAAGTCGCCATAAAAGTGACGAACTTTTCGAAACGACGTGAAATTACGAGCTCGCTTCTCTTTCGCTCTAAACGCTTTACCTCGGTCGCACACTGACCCTGTAGCGCACGAGCCACGAACGAACCAAAAGAAACGCGGGGGGAACGCGGACTAGACGAGTTTCTATTGGTCGAGCGAGTCAGCGAAGGAGAAACTCAGGTGGTCAACCGAACAAAAAGAAGCGCCACCCGCGGGCTCCAAGAAACGCTTCATCGCGCGAACGCCACCAAAATACTCGCGACGAAACTTCAAAGAACGCACGAAAAAGAGATAAGCAACTCTTAACACATTCCCCAACCCCCCAATTCACCGTACCCTCGAGGAAAAAAAAATATCACGCGACGACAAAGGAAACCATCAAACTCCGCAACAAACTACAATTAACGCTCGAGTGCAAACGACGCCAAACGACCCTCCGACCACACCCACACCCACACCCTCACCACACCCACTCCTCGTCCTCCTTCGCTCCCATCCCCCTCGACACCGACAGCATCTTCGAATCGGCGTCTCGTTTTAAGATGACGACATTCTTTGGTCCACCATCCGCCCGCGGAGGAACGCGTGTAGGGCGGGGTCATAGGGCTCAATGCCCCATTATTACAATTGGTCATTCCGATTTTACGTAACTGAAATAATAAAAAAATTTTGATCAAAGGATCAAAATTTGGTAATCCTAAAACGATCTCGGGATTACGCGAGGCTAATTAAGCAATAACCGAGACGTCGAAATAAATAAGGATTTGAAAAAATTATTTTAAATGCATAACTTCCGGAAAACGCGAGATGGGGCCACGAAGAAACAGAGAAGGAGAAATAGAGAAAAAAACAAAAGTAAAGAACAATGAAAAAGAATGGGAGATAAGAAAGTGGAAAATTATTATTATTAAAAATATTTTTCCTTCAGGTGCGAAATCAATTTAATCGATCGGAATCGGGTGAATTTTTCGAAGCGAACGCCCGCGCGATCGCGTGTAAACGCATTCCACACCTAAAATCAAAAAAGGAGATTTTCATCGACCGTCATTCATCCTAATCGACGATCTTTCCGAAACGAAATTCCGATCGCTTTCGATCCATTTCTCATCCACGTGGAAAATTGGACGCGTAACTCAATTTGCATCTCGATAACGTTAACAAACCGTAAAAATAAAAAATAAAAAATAAAAAATAAAAAATTTTGACAACAAATCAAACCGACGCCCACGCAACGAGAAAAGGAGGAAAAAAATAATAATTGAACCTCGAGTGAAAGACGCGCCAAGGACAAAGGCGAGTGCCCGCCAATTTCAAAGGATCGTTTTTCCGAAACCCCTTTCCGAGTCACCAACACGAACGCGAGGTTCACCTTGAACGATCGAACGCGACGGCGTCGTCCGATGACGCAACGACGCCTCGACGATATAGAAAAAGGTGATTTTTACGCCGTCACCTTCGCCCTCGAGTCAAATCGATGGCCGTTAATAAATGGAGGGAGCAAAAGTAAGAAAAAGGGGCAAAAGTGGATCCACATTCCGCGGCGCCACTGTGTCATTGGCTTAGGAAATCCTTGAACGTCCTTGGTAATCCCCTCCGGACACGGGAAGCCGCGGGCCGAATCTCAACAACAAACGCGGCGTCAGCTCGCGCGTTCGCTCCCGAAACGCCGTCCCACGATGAGAGCGCGCGACACCCACAAAGCTTAAAAAGAGGCACGCGTTCGTGAGAGGAGGAAGAAACGAAAAGTGGAAAACGCGCACGAAATTCCTCGGCCGCAAGAATGTAAAACGAGAAACCAGTTTGGCGGGAAAGGAAAGGGGTTCCTCCGAATTTCGAGTTCATTGAGCTCCCAACGACAGACTGCGCGCGCGAGGTGCCAGCAAACTTATCTCCCGGCTCCATCTTCGCGTTTCCCACCTGCCAACCGACTCGGGGGCCACCAAATTCACTCCGGGCGCCAAAACAAAAGAGAGAAAACTAAGTCGACCGAAGAGGAGACCAAAAAAATCAACGCTTCTCGCACGTGCTCCCTCTTTCTGTCACCCGAACGACGCCGAATGGAATGTGGACGGATTAGCCCTTTGACGCCGAGACACGCTCCTCTCTCTCCTCTCGCTTCGGCTTGTTCTACCGCCAGGGTCAGCGACACCTATTAACGCGTCCACAAATCGCTCGAATTTCGCCTTTTGCCACCGATGGAATGGAATGGAGTGAATGGCGTGGGCGTCGACTTAACCCACGGCCCACGGCCCACTGAAAGGGTGGAGTCGGCGAGAAAAGAAAAGAAAAAGAAAAAGGGGTGGTCAGTGGCGCCGAGAACGATACGAACGTCGAATATTAATCGAACGAAAAGTAGAACTCATTACCAATTCGGTAAATCGTAAAGAAGAATATTTTCGACCTGGAGAAAAAAAAAATTTTTATGCAAATAAATAAAAAGAAACTGGCTTAAAAAAGAAATTTTTTAAACGAACTCGATTTTCGTAGACCCAGTCTCGGGCTCAACTCTTCGCTTCCAAATTACAGTCGTCAAACTAACGCCAGACGCCGAGGGGCGAAACCGCGGCAAATTTATTGCGCCTGAATCTTAATGGACGCCGAAGGATTTCAATAAACAAACACCCACGCTACGGTATAACGACGAGAAAACGGTGCGCGCTTAACGAACGCCCGCGTAGTCTACTGTATATAAAGAAAGCGAAAGCTAAAGGGTCGAGGCGTCGCTTATCTCACTTTGAGTCCTGGCAGCGCAATCGAGGACCGAAGCGCGTGTGTGGGGCATCCGAACGCCGACGCGATCCAGATGCGGTTTATCCGTCTCTTATTGCGAGGGTGCGTTAAGAACGGACCACACGAACGCCGGATAAGAAACGTACTCGATTAAAAACTAACGACCGAATTAACCCCGTAAAGCGCTCGGTCAAAACCGACAAATAACAAAATTAATCCGCGCATGCGTCGCGTCAGATCTCGATCGACGAAGAATAAAGACGTAACCACCGACGTATTAAAGGAAACGAGATGGGGGGAGGAAGGGAGGGAGGGGTAAATGAGTAAGGGGTCTTCCCGAGATCCAGAACACATTCCAAAGAACGAGGGAGAAAAAAAAAAATTTCAAAATGGAATGCATCGTGGGGAGAGAGGGTCGACGAGTGGGTGGGGGGAACGGAAAGAGGGGAAGGGGAAGGGGAAGGGCATATGGCATCCTCTTATCAATCTCGCGCTCGACAATTTCGCTGTAAAGGGGTCCATTATACAACACCCCGCTCGCTGACCCTCCGAGGAACGCGCCCATTACTGGGGTAAATTGGAGGAATCCTCTTAACCCTTTGACCCCGTCACTGGGTTCCCAAAGAAAACGACTCGGTAAAAAGAAAAAAAATTTTTTTTTTAAGTAAGTACGAAGGAAAAAAGAAGAGGAGGATTTATCGCGCAAGCGCGAAGTGTCATCGTTAAAAAAAAAATAATTTACGACTAAGATGGCGTCCAGTTTCGCTCGAGGTAAGGAAGTGGTTCAAATTGCATTGTGGGAAATTGAGTCGGTCAACTGAGCGAAATTACGCAAAAACTAAGACAAAAAAAAGGGCGGAATAATCAGGCGACGTTAATGGGTGCTCGTTTCCAAAGAACGCAACCTTAATTATAAAAACGAGAAAAAAGAAAGAGCTAACTAACTCGCGACCTCATCTCCCCCACGCGCGTTCGTGAGGATAATGAGACGCGCCGCGCCGACCGAAGACACCCACGCAACAGGTGCGAAAAAAAATTCGCCAAAACCAATTTCACACTCAAGCACCCGCAAACGCAAAAATCGACGCCGTCACTGACCACAATGCACAGCGTCAAGGTCAATCGAGGTAGACCAACCTTGAAGAACCCTCCCCCCTCTCGTTCGACCACTTATTCCCTTCTAGGAAATACCCCCTCTCGCTCCACACTCGCGAAACGACATCTGGCGGAGTTCTTATAAATAGCACATCCGGGAACGAAATATTTTACGTACCGATCGCTTAATTTTCAACCGGAAAAATTTGACTTAAAATCGATCGAAAAACTTTAAAAATAATTTTTTGTCGTTGCGCAATCGCAAAATTTTCGCCACCGAGAAAAGTGCGCGTTTTCTGTTTTCAATTTTGCGCGACTCGCGAGCGAAGCGAAGAAAGAACCTAGACGCCATTTGTAAGGCTGCGTCTGTGACCGTGGCCAAGGTCAAAGTCGCCCCAGGGGGAAGACCTCCTTCGGGACACCCCCCACCCGTTACGAGAGAATTTTTAAAAAATAAGTAATCGGTCGAGCGTAAAACGAAACAAAAATAAAAGTAACCGAGATGGAAAAATTAATTTAAAAAAACGACGATTAATAACGAGATTAAAATCGGTCGCTCGAAACGTATTTAGGTGTAAAAAAAATTTACGACCGGTGTAAATTTTTCAAAACTCGGATTTCAAAACATCGCCTAAAATTCTAAACTCACCTGGATTTTCAGGTACAGGTAGATAAAAAAAAAAAAAATTTGCGGAGAAATAAATTTTAACCGCGAGTCCAATTTGTTCGACACTCGCTGAGTGACATCACAATGGGGTCTACCAATGTGGGTCACCTCGGTCGACCTAATTTACATCGCGTTCCCACATTCGCTTTCGACGCCTATTACTCAACACCGACGACCGAACAATAAAATCAAAACATTACGATAATAAATAAACGTGGATTACGGCTTACCGGGAATGAATCAAATCGCGTTTTAAACTCCCCTTTGGACGCACGAAAACGAAAGACGAAGAACGCGACCCGCGCGTCGACGCGGCGTCCCACGCGCGCGACGACATCCTTTATATTCCTCGACGATCGGTTACTCCAAAACACATCGTCCGACGAAAACGCCGACTCAAACGCGAGACGAGTTCCTCGAAAACCAGCGGGAAATGAACGCCGCGAGGACGACGGGAAAAATAGCCGACCGAAAAATAAAAAAATAAGGCGCGAATACAGCGCCACGAGAGAAGTCGCGAAGCGAGTTTAACACCCACACAAACAATAAACACATTGACGAGCCAAGGAGCCACCGAAGAGAACAAAACCACAAAGAAAGAGAAACCGAGGGAAAAAACTCTCTTTCTCTTTCTCCTTCTTCTTCTCCCCCCTCCCGAGCTAAACAGGTATTGGCCGAAACAACTTTACAAAAAAAAAAAGAAAGAAGCAAAACCACCTGACATATTTTCTTAGCCTAGGGGGTAAAGAAAAATGTAGAAAAAAGGTTAAAAATGGTTAATTAATTAGCGAATCGATGGAATAATTTAGGTGAAGCGGAGTCGAAGGCGATCGAGGAGATAAATTAAGTCTTTTTGTGTCCATCAGAGGACAAATTATCCATTTCGATTCGAATCTTTCTCCTCACGGCGTTCGTGTCTCCGGTCGTGATTTGTGCGCGTCACGCGTTATCATTGTTCAAATTTATTTCGTTCTTTTTTTTTTTTTTTTTTCATTTCTTTCTTAACGTTTTTTTTTGGTCGTGTAGTTTTCACGCGTTCGTTTCGCTCGTCACTTTTTGGTATTCAACGGGTTAGTTGGGCAGGTGCAAATTCATACGCCGGACGTTCACCTGGACAGGATCCCTGCACGTTCTCGCCACCCCACCTCCCGCCAAACTCGCCGAAAACATCGCCGTTGTGACGTCAGCGCGTCACTTAATACGCAATAATATTTGGCAGCGTCTCTTTTACAAAAGACGAAAACGCGTTTAAACGTTAACGAGTTCCTCGAAGAACGCGTGATAAAAATATAAACTTATTCGTCATTCAAATACGAAATAAAAGAAAGTAAAGAAAAAAGTGAAAAACGAGACGCGAAATTAACGCGTTCGTTACTTTAACAATCGAGTGTCACGCGGAGGACGTTGCACTCATCGATCACTTTCTCCACCCTTCACAAACGGAACCGTCACTTAAAAAACAAAATAATTACCACCAAATTTAAGAGAGAAAAAGATATAGTGATCGACGGCTTAATCGAGCGTTAAAATCAAACTTTTTAAGAATGTTTTAAAAATAATTTTTTTTTTTCTTAAGTCGCCTAAACTAAAAATTAAGTAAAATTAAAAAAAAAAAAAAAAAGACGAGGAAAAATTACTCGCTAACGAATTATAGTTTTTTTTCTTCTTGTTTTTCACGACCACGCCCCGTTGAGAGTTATCGCAAAAATTCTTAACTAACGCCGAATACTAATCGACCTCCATTTTTTTTTTTTTTCGGTGTAAAGATCGAGTAGAAAACGATCTTCGGTTATACGATTTTCTTCTTTCGGACTCCGTGTTTTCGGCGTCGTTCGTGTTTGGGAGTTTTCTCGGTTCCAATAAGATTTCTTCGCGATATCGAACTATTATATCATCGATTGCCCTCGGTCGGTCGTCGATCTGACGCGAAACCGAGATTCGGAATCGGAAACTGTCGAAGACGAACGTTTAGTTTACGTTAAAAACTACAGAAGTCGACATGCGATCCGTAGTTCGAATTTCGAGGTGGTGTTGCTCCCGAAAATTTCGTTTAATTTACCTCGGGACAAAGGCAAATTTACGCCGAATTTCCACCGAACTCGACGGGAACAAAATTTACGAAATTAATTACACCGTCGTAAAAAAATAAATAAATTACCGTATACGAGTTGCTACTTTTACCCACCTCATCGTAAACTATTTTTTCACTTCCTAATCTCGAACGCGCAGTTTTTTTCCCCCATTTAACTCTCGAATTTATTATTCCGCTACGAAAGAACTATTTTCTCAACCCTAAATTTCGTCTCTAGTTGTAATTCTGGTCACTCGACCACCGAGAGAACTCGACCGTGAAGCTTTTTCCTACCATAAAGATCGTTCGTCCTCGCTTAAAAGCCCATCCCACCGAATTCACCGCAATAACACGAGCAAAAAAAAAAAAACAAAAAAAAAAACCCGCACGTGGAAGACCTGAGAAAAAAAAAGAAGGCGGCGTCGAATTATCCGCGGTCCTCGATCGCGTAATTCCCGCGTATTTTGGAAACAAAGTACGCGAGTGACGAAATCGAGTAATCTCGTAAAATTTCTAGTACAGTATTTCGTTAAGTATGAAATTGTGGGAAAAACAAAACATATTCTCTCGACGCTCGCAACGATTATATCGTTCCTTACCTTTCTCTTCGTTGCACCTGAAAATGTCAAGGCCACCAAACCCACTCTCAACGGGTAAACAACCAAAACAAAAAATAAAAATAAAAATAAAAATAAAGAAAAGATAAAGGGGGAAAAAAAATAAAAAAAATAAAAAAGATAGGGTTAAACGACTCGAGAGAGAGAGAGAGAGAGAAAACATTCGTCGACTTAACGCGTAATCCCCGATTCAATTTACGAACGGATGACAAACGAGATAAGCATCTATTAATCAAAATAATGCAAATTAAAACAATACTCGCGCAATCAAACATCGATCCATCAAAATTAACCCGCGAATCGCGTACCACCCTGGGCGTAAAAACGAAACAAAAACAAAGATGAAAGATGAAAGACGAAAAATGAAAAATGAAACGGTAGAGGTCGTCCGATTACGATAAATTTTACGCATTGTTTCGAATCGAGGTGAGGGTGACGCGCACAAATTTCACACCTGAGGTCAGTGTGTCATTTTGCGCCGTCGAGTGGAAACGATAACGACGAAACTCGGCCGCACCTGACGTTGCCCACCCGCGCCCCCCTCGAGGGGAGGGATGCGGGGGCGTCGAATCGATTTTTGCCCGCGTCGAGATTAGTAAAAATATTTCGAAACTTAAAATTTATCACGCGGCGTTTACTGAGTTATAATTTACGACTAACAAATTACGTCCGTCGTAAAACACAAAAATAAAATTGAAAAGCAACAACCTCCGTTAGTCTAAATTACGTAACTCGAGGGGGGAAAAATGGATATCGGAGTCGATAAATCAGACCGAATAGTATCTGGATTAACGACGAGGAAAAACGAGACGCGTTATCCACCATTGTATGTTAATTACGCCCTGACGTCAAACGAAAATATTTCCCACCAAAAAAAACAAACAAACAACAAAAAATCTCAACTAACAAACCCGACAAGCAAAAAATAGGCCAACCGAGATCGCTGACCATCCGAGTTACGTTACGTAACGTAAGTGAAATGCGTTTCGAACCGTAATAACGTAAATAAATAAAATAATCGATAGTCGATATTTACCTGCGGGAAGAACGTTTCCGAAAGAAACGCGCAGGTGCGCTCAAAACGTTCCACATGACGATAAAAAAGGCAGGTCGTCGGTGTAAGAAACAATGGCACGGGTGAGGAGGAGGAGGAGAAGGAGGAACGAAACAGTGCGCAACAACGAGCGCTCGCTTAATCCAACGTAATCACTCGGCTTAACCGACAATAATGAGAAAAAGAATCGAGTGGAAGATTCCTCGGGCATGGCCTCTAAACCGGCAAACAACGCCCCCGAGCGACGAAAGAAACAATTTTTTAAAAAAAAGTTGGACGTCGGGAAAAAAGGAATTAAGTGACCACTCGGTGACCATTAAAACTAAACGAATTCGAAATAAATAAAAGCACGAGGAACTCCCCCGAGGAAAACCCCCCCGAGGGTGAATCGACCACTCCCACTCGAAGCGGGGTCGTGAGCGGTGACCTTGTACCGCGCGTTCGCGCTAATTACAATAACAATCGGCAAACAGAACGGTTGTCTGGCGGGAATAATTAAGATCTTACAACAACAACAACAAAAACGACTGCGGCGCTTCTCGCGGGGGATGAGATGAGGTCGACCGCGAGAAAGGAATGTGGGATCGCTAATTACGCGAGTAAGAACAAAAGGTAAGATTTGTTGCTGACAAACGATAACCGAGTACCGCGAAAAAGGGTGTTTGAATTAGAGTTGTAAGCACTGTACTCACCCGTACCACGATTCCGCGTCCACAAAGTCGTCGGTAGAAGAAGAAGAAGACGAACGCGCACCTCGACTCGAACACGCCCACGATAGAAAACGAAGACATCGGAGGAAGAAACCGAACGCCCACGAACCGACGCTTTTCTGATCGCCGGTCATCAGGGTAACGAGTTAATAATCCCGACTCATCTGAAAAATAATTAAAACGGTGATTTAAAAGTTAGGGCGATGGATTAAAAAACGAACCGCGAACGTAGACAAATAGAAGAAGACTACCACAAATATTTTTCTACGAGAACCCGATGCCCCGAGCGCGAGAGAAAAATTCCCGCCAACCCCATCGCGCAAACGCCCACAACACGCGCGTAGGAAAACTCGAGTCACCCGAATCGACCTCCGTGAGAAATAAAACACAATGCGAAAACAAAAATTCGTACGCGCAAAAAAAATTTCGTTCGAAAAATTTCCAAAACGTGTTAAAAATCAACGACAAAAAAAGCGCGCGCCTCGAAACCGATGGATCGTAAGTGGAGAAAAAAGTCAAAAACTTAAAAACTTAAAAAGTAAAAAGGGTCGAAGCACCCGCCACCACGCCCACGGCCGTACACGCCGAGATGAGAAGCGGGAGGAGGAGGAGGAGGAAGAGGTGAAACGTAACGAGAATGAACGCGCGAATCTGTCGCGCGAGGGCCTCGCCCCCGCGTCTCCGGCATCCTGATGGGGATCCTCGGGGAGAAGTGGAGAACTGGTCTTTTTTAATTAACGCAAACTCCAGTTCGAAAGGAATGCAATTAGCATCGCGGAAGGAGCTGGAGGAGGAGCGTGGGTGGATGGATGGACGGACATCTTCCCTTTTTACCGGGTTCACTTCCTGATCGACCCCTTTTAATCCCGCTTCAGGTTCCCAGTTCCCACAAGCGAAAAAGGGGGAAAAAAATGTTAAAAAGTCGGAGCATCTGGGGTCGCGAAGCACGTGCGTTAGATCCCCAATTAAGATTTTTATCCCACGCGTACGAAAAAGTAGAAAAGAAGAAAATAATAAGACGAGGCGAAGAACAATCGTCCACTTAAAGTGGGACACTCCGATGAACGCGGGTAATTTTCTCGTGACGGGACAAAAAGGGTCGCTCCAAAGGGCGATTCGAATCACTTTCTCCTTTTTTTCATACGCGTTGCGAAATGCCAACGGTGACGACAACGTTGCTCTTTTGTTAAGTGGGGGGCTGGAAAAAACACTTTTAACTCGACGCGGGGGCGTAAAATATCGCGACCATCGCCACAAATGACCACCCATCGTGAGAACTGAGAAAGAGAGAGACAAGGAAAAAAAATTGTGGAAAAAATGCTTTAAAATATTTCCAATTCGTAAGAAAGACGAGTGATGGTGAGGTGACCACCGAGTCCCCTCCAACACCACGGGTCAACACTCTTTACTCAGCCGCGCGGTTCACTGACCCTTTCTCGCGCTCGCTCGCAGCCCC
>JAQIWS010001576.1:0-10812 GCA_034696085.1 Stigmatogaster subterranea | reverse complement strand
ATAGTTTCACTAAAACTGTGAAGTGGAACAGAATTTATGAACGAGAACAATTTTTGTGAAAATTATGAAAATTAACTAAAATTCTATTAGCGCTAGAATTATTTTGACACCATATTTCAGCTTCTCACGACGGGTAATTTCACATATTTTTTTATGAAATTCATAAAATTTCGCTTCCCTAGCTAATATTATACATTGCGACGTTACTCTCTTCTTGGAGAAATTTAATTTTGTTTATTTCGTCTCCCGTAGGTATCGCTTTGCAGCTACTGTATTTTATAACTCAATATGTCATACCTATATTTCTGGCAATGACGTACAGTTGTTGCAACAAATCAATTTTTTAATTTCACGTTTATATCTTTGTGACCATATGTTCTTTTTACACGTTGCGATCTCGTAAGCATTCATCAACAAAACGAGCTCTAATTTTCTGTTTTACCTGGTTATACCTGTGCTAGTTGTTTCATTGAAAATTGTAATACTGTACAGAAAAATTGGATATTTTTATCTATGCCGTATTGTAATTTATTTCATTTATTTCATTTTCCGTTTCTGAAAAATTCGAAATTTTTTTGTTAAGTCTGATGTTGCAATTGGAAAAATACTAAAATTGTACCACTGTGTAATGGGTAAAACTGGTACTCAGTAATTTTCCATGCCGACATAAATTACCGTTCTATTGTGAATTCTTCTACCTAGATCAAAACTGTGCTAAATTGCACGCGTAATTTGATTATGATAAATTTCCAAGTTGTTTCACTTTTTTTGAAACCATTACAGTATTACGTAACATGTAAAATACCATTCACTGAAATTGATGACAATTTTACTACTAAAAATTTTAGAAAACATTTGTCAATTTTATTTACGGTAGTTTTTAAAAATGTGCTTCAAGTAGTTTCAAATTTGTCAAATGAACATGTGAATAATTTTCAAGTTTTTAATGTTTTACTGTTGAAAGTTATTTTGAAAATGGTAGGATTTCATTGTGTCAAGTGGTTATTTGTGGGTTGTAAAATTTTGTTATGTACGTACATGTGGTGAAAACGAAGGTCTGCAAATATTACAGCTGTTGTCACAGTGGCAAAAATTTGTCATAAGGAAATTCAACAAATGATGTGAAATTATGAAATTTTGCTTGTTTATCGTTTATTTACTAAATTTAATTCCAGATGTGAACAAATTTTTTCTATTTTGTAAGTATTGGAAAAAAATACATATTACTAACAGAAAATGTACAGCATAATACCGTGGGTGCGAGGGAAATCTTTACTTTTACACGTTAATTTACGGTACAATATTCTTCTTGTGAAATTATTAAGTAGGACAATCGTCGTAGGCAGCCAAACTTAATTGTATAATTTATTTAAAGAATTCTCCTTTTCACGTTCAATTTCAGCTCAAATTTTTATTTTTATTTTATACCTTTGTGAAGCATGTGAAATTGAAATGAGACCTGAAAAAAGAGTCGTAATCAGTGACAGCACGGATTTGCGCTGAAGAGTCGACGTGCATAAAAAGAATTGGCGTTGTACTTGTACGTTACTTTTAAGAGATGAATAGATTTCTAAATTTGTAATTTACTGTTTGAGTCAGGTTATAATTTTATTACGGGTAGTGATGTTCCAGTAATTTGCAATTGTGCTATTGGTAAAATTTTTGGTTTCAATTGTTATAACGACAAATTTTAGTATCGTGACGTGCACAACTTTTAGTGAGAATTTATTGGCAAACTCGATTACTACTGGCTGTAAAAAAATGTCAAAAAAAATTTTATGTCGGAAATTTTATCAATTCCAGATTTTCAGCTTTGAGTGGTCTGATTGAGGGCTAAGACATCACTAACTGAGTTTATTTTATTGTCGTGGGTAATTTATTGTGTTTACAATTTTTATAATGTTTGTCAGAGATAATCGCTCCTATCATCACGAGATTTTTTCCTCTTGCTTTTTGGTTGCTACCATGGTGGAAAAATAGAAAAAAAACTCGTCAGAAAACCTCGTGGGCGAAAATAACAACATGAACAGCATGATAATGCTTTCACTCAGACTGTTTCAAATGCCCGCCAGACTGGCTCTATCACAATACGTCATTTCCTGGATGCGCAGATCGCACTGATTTTATACACTCCAGTGAGCACACCTATTTGCTACCACCATGATTGCTACCACGTTTTGCCCATCGATAATCTCACGAGTGCATATTGTTTTGTGAGCATATCACGTGAAGATGTTATGAAATTGTTAACGGCACGCGAGAATGTTTTTAGATATGTTGCGCGATCACACATTGTCGTTAAGATTGAGAAGAAACAAGTCGTGGAGTTCGACGTCAACATTCCGCCTCTTGTTCGACGAAATAACTGCAAGTCATCGCTACTTTTGTGTTGGGCGAATATCTATGAAAATTGCGTTTTGGAAAATTGTATTTAAGAGACAAAGTGATGTGAAGAAATATTGTTGTAATCAAAATTCGAACGTAAATGTCACGCGGAATTCTAAAAATGGCGTGATGTTGTGAGATTTTATCTGTGGCATTCTTAAACTAGCTGTAAATATACTTTCTAAATTTGTTGTTTGTTTATTCTAAGAAACGAATTTAATTAATGTGCTGTAGCGACGTTAAAAAATTGTATTGATAGTGGTAAGGTCTGCATCAGTGAAGGTGATCCTGTTAAACTTTACCTAAAAAATATATTTCATGTTACTAATTTAATACTGTATCTCACTAATGAGTAATGACTATCACAAATTTTAATAAATTTCTTATTTAGCTTATTTAAATCTTACGTGTTTAAACACATTACGGAGGCTTTTCTTTCTACTTTTCCAATGTATTCCTGCTTCGAGAATGATGTAGGAAAAAATATATTTAAGTGAAAAAAGAATTTCTTTGAAGACTACAAAATATTTATTTTAACAACTTACAAGATGTTCTTGAATTTTGATTTCTTATATTTTGGATTGTAATTGTTTGCGTTTTGTCCTGATTTTGCGTAATCTTCTTTCACAAACTCAATATTGCGAAATTAGTTTATAAAATATTTAAGGACGCTTACGGCTGTTTGGTTACATTTTTTTGACAAATTTTTGATTTTCTGTACCAGTTGTAATACACAGATGATTTTTTGAAATGTTTTAGTATTCCCGTGATGTCATTTGATTGATAAAATGTTTATTTTTAATTACATTAAATTAATTGAAAAGCTTTGCGCAAAAGTAAATATTGACTGAATAGCTGAACAAAAACGTATGATTTCGTAGCTCAATTCATAAAACCACGTACATTCTCGCGTAACGTTTGGTGATTTTATTTGTGGAAATGTACACCACATAGAAATATGCGTTGTGCACAATGGTATTCATCTGTGATTTGAAAATGGAATCTGTGTTATATTGTGATGATTACATCAATATTTAATTAATTGTTCATAAGCATAATTTGTAAGGATTTACGGTCGAGTCCACTTAATCGGGCAGTTCGGGACGAACACAATTTGGTCCAATTACGCGGCTGGTCTGATTAAAAATTAGTCCGGTTAAGCGGATTCGACCGTATTATTAACTCACGTTACCTAATTCAACTTAAAATTTGGCTACATTTTGTCATGTAAAACTGAAATTGTTATGACTAATTGCGGCATGATTTTCACAAATTACTTGCTAGCCATCGTTTTTGTTATGTTAGTTATTGCACTTGGAAAATTGTGTAGATACAAACTGTTGATTTTACACAATTTTCCAGATTGTACTTTTTGTAGTTACTTTTATATGTTTCGATTTTGCTGATAATTATTATGTTTTTATGTGTTGTTGTAAACAAAAATAGACTATCAGTGCATTTCACAATTTTTTTATCAATCTTCGGAGTTCTCAAATTTTCCGTTTTACTAGTTTCATGTGAAAATTATAATACAGTAAAAATTGGAAATTTTTGTCTTTGCTGTATTGTAATTTATTTGCAATTACTGTACTGTATTTGGTATTCCTTCCGTTTCTGAAAAGTTTCTATAATTTTTTGTTAAGTCTGATGTTACAATTGGAAAAATACTTAGATTATAATTGTGTACTGGGTAAAACTGGTACTCAGTAATTTTTTTTGCCTACATAAATTACCGTTCTCGTTGAATAGGCTTGAAGCATGTTAGTTTTGTACAGCTGCCAGCGTCGCTGTTGGAGATACGAGGCATAAACAGCCCGTTATGTGATAAATTGGTACACTGTCTACACAGCATTTTAAAGTCATTTTGAAACATTTGTCAACTCTTGGCTGCACGTGAATAATTTCTTCTTGAAGTGACATAATTTGTGAGCATCCACTATAGAAAAATCTAGAATCTTACTTCGCTATTGAGTTATCTAACAATTGATTACTGTTCGTGTAAAAGTTCCTAAGCTGCTCCCGATTTGTAATCTGAAGATATTGTGACCACAATGTAGGATAACTTGCTACTTGGGTTATTACCATTAGTGGCAGTAGTTATCACATTTCAAACATCTGCAACAATTGTACTGTAGAAGAATATTTTTGTTTAAGAATGATTAACGAGAAGATTTATACTGTAACGGCGGAGTAGTAATTCTTAGTCACTGTGCCGCATCGTTATTATTACAGCTGCAATTTTTAATTTCCCTCTTGTGTAAACTTCAAAAACATTTTTGTTTGTGAATTCCTCTCCACATCCTAACTAAACATAGTTGCCAAAGATTTACAAATTTTAACTTTTCAGTGAGGAATTTCATCGATCAGTTAAAATTTGCAGGGCCGGCAACCCGAAATGGCGATGGCTGAGGTGGCGATAATCAATTGAGTTAAATGGAATCTATTGCCACTGTGAGAAGCACACAAAATCGTGGAATAAAAATGTCAATTTTAAATATATTTCTTCAATTTTACATTTTGTTTTTAGTGAAAAATTTGTGTACAACCTACTTTATATTTGTATGTTTTGACGAAAAACGAAAACTTGAGTAGACATGCTTTCTAAAGCATGAAAAAAATGGTGACGTTTGGTTTAGTTTTAATCACACAAGTTTTAAATAATTTCCTTTTGTGATGTAAATTTAACATAAATCGCTCTGGTGTAATACTGTTAAATTATGTAGAGTATAACCATTATAGTTTTATTACCGGGTTAAAGAATACTGTTCTTAAATTACTCACGAATTTTATAATAGGTAGACATTCAATTACGCAATTTACGTCTGCAATTGAATAGTACTTGTTTTATAAATTTCGTACGCAAGATATCATTTGATGTTTGAAGTTGCTTTTCTGTACTACAAGTATAATCGATTGTGAAATTTTGGAAATTTTTCCGATTGATGGCAGTAAGCAAAAATTTGTTGTTAAACCAAAGATTCATGACAATATATTTCTCAATTTACAGTTTTCATTACGATGACTTTACTTTAAAATGGACTGGAATTTTGAAACACATTTCATTTTCAGTTTTGTGATTTCTTACATTCAGCATTCAGTCTCCATCGCGTGATTTTTTTTTTTCACTGCCAATTAGCCATGAGACTACTACCGTTCTTTAGACCGTTATAGTGCCTCCCCTATGACCTCGATGTTTGGGCGACGTTAAAATTCCATTACTATTATTACTACTACTACTACCGGTACATTTATCTTATTTGTCTTTTTACGTAAATCACTTCGTCATAACATCGACAGATTGAGTGTGCTCACAGTATTGTTTCGTGAGCATGTCCCGTGAAGAAGTTTGTGAAGTTGTGAAGTTACGGGAGAGCACATTACTAAATATTGGTACATGATTGCACGTTCTCATTTACTTGCGATTTCCTAAGGAATGTGCCAAGAAACGCTAACGTTCTGTCGCTTATTCGAAAGAAATAACGGCGAGTGGTCGCGACATATTAGTACTACATCAATTCTATAAAATTTTACAAAACACTGATTTGTGTTTACAAATAAACACAATATTTTTAATAATAAGATATGACAATGAGAAAATATTATTTTAATAAAAATTCGATGAAAACATCTCGCGGAATTCTACAAATGGCGTGAAGTCGTGAGATGGTTGGGCGACTTAAGCTTCCATTATTCTTTCTCTCGTGAGATTTTTGTGTTTCATGTCTAAGAATATTTAATTTTAGTGTTAAATAGACTTACTGTATGATTCATGAACCATATTTTTTAATTTTTATTTTTGGAACACAACATTTAACATCAACTTATCGTGGTTACTTGTTCTGTCCGTAAATTTTATTTTAATTTTATTCAATTGCCGGTACAGTACTATAGCAAATTCAAATACTGTAAATGGTAATATGTTAAACGTTCAATACATGTATGATTAAATTGTCAACAAACCTTTTACCAAAGTTGGCAAAAAGCTATTTAAATTGTTGTTGTGTTTTCTCTTCAAAACACTAGGGAAGCTGCTTGTGCTGTGGTGTAGAAACAAAAAAGCCTGATAATCGCCAGCAGAAATTGCAGAAACGCTGAGGACAAAAAAAACCACACCTGCTTCTAAGAACACCATGAATATTTAATGACCTGAGAAAACCGGAAGTAACCAAAAACACGTGACTGTCAGATCATTACATTAATCACAGGTAAAAAGGATAAAAGATTACAACACCACCTATTGACACTTAATACAAAATCATACAAGGCAATAATCAACAAACACAATAAATAAAAGGAGTGAAATCTCTGCAAACTAATACTCACAAAAACCAACATAAATTGAGTTAATTGTTCTTGTCCTTACGCGTTGGAGTATTTAAAAATTTGCAGGATTGAAATTTCAAATTTTCTTGACTAGTAGTATTTATTTTTTGTGGTATTTCTGTGTTGTGTGCTAAACTACACATAACGTAATGTATCACATTAAACTAATTGCACTATCCGTTTATTCAATTCACTTATATGTACTGCTTTATTACTGTACTTGTGGGTTTTTCCTCTACGGTACTTAACTACATAAATACCTTGCACATTATAATTTTTCCGTTGTTTGTTGATCGTAATAATTCACTTTGTTTTTGTTTACAGATTGTCGGTTCGATTTTAAAAATGTAAATGAACACCGTACGTAAGAAATTATGAATTTAGTAGTGTAAATTAACTTATACATTTTCGTAACTTATATTGATCTTAACCGAACACATGGGGAGATATAGTGTAGTTCTGCAACATTCTATTGAGTTTTTCTGGGATGTTCTGAACATTGCTAACAGACTTTTAAAAGGATTAATTAGAAAATTAGTTTTCCAAGATTAGTGAACACGTTGTTTTGTGTGCACGATTTTTGGAAAATATTTTACTATTGATGCTGGTTTGGACTTTTTATTTTTGGTTGTTTATTTAATTTCTGTGCAAATGTGGAGCCATGTCTTTCTGCATAGCATAGTTTAAACACAACCATGGCAGCATTAAATTGCGATATTCTTGATTTGGTAATCTTGAGAACGAAGATTGAGTACTGTATTTTTATCGTACTGTAAATGTGCACCTTTTTAAGAATTTATTTCTAATTTTAAACAAACACGTTATCCGGAAAATTTAGTAACTTAACAGACTAAATAATGTACAACTGAAAGAAAAATTACACCCGTTGTCCAGGTTCAATAACAAACTGTTATTTTATTGTGTATTGAATAATTTGTACGGGAATCAAATACAACACAATTCTTGTGATTCTGTAAAATTGTGTACTGATTTCGAATTCACTAAATTATTACTGATAGTCGGTAATTATCTAGAATTTTAATTTACTGTAGTTGCGTGCAAAGTGGCCTCAATTTGTATTGTTAATCTTTTTTTTTATATACACATTGCAGACCCGTTACAGCGCGGTCATTGGGGTCCAACATTATCCGCGTTATGAGTGAATCCGCATTGTAACGAGTTCAGAAAATTTTCGTTTTCTGGGCCTATTAACTTTTTTACTATGCTGGACTCAAAATAAAATACGTGCTATGTGGCTTAGCTTTACTATCAGTACCAGATGAACTGAACAATAAATTGCGCAAATTTCTGGACAATTGCACAAACGTGTGCGCAAACGCGTGCACAAATGCTCAAAAACAAGTGCTTACATGTGACGAATGCACCTTTAATTACTTTACGTGGTTGAAAAGTCTTGCGTAAAAGTAAATATTCACTGAATAGGTGACAGAAACTTTCGGTTTCATAAGTTACGTCTAAATCCCGTATATTCTAGTATAAAACTTCTTGATCTTACGAGTGGATAATATTGAGCAGCACCCGAACTCATTATTGGAAATATTTTTCACATTCAAAATTAGAGAGATTTTTTGCGGTAAGAAATCTACATTCGTGCGGAAAATCGATTTCTTAGCAATTCAACCCACGTTCAATTCTTCGCTATTGTTTCATTAAATGCTACGCCTAAATACGTTGACTTGAAAATATTCCCCTCATTTGGTCATTTATAAAAAGTGGCAAAATTGTATAATATCGCCAACATTATAATGTGAATTTTCAAAAAGGTGTAAACGGCATAAAACAATGAGAATTTTCTCTTTAATTTGTTATTACTCGCAGGTGATGAGAAATATCCCATCTATTGCTGCGTTACAACCGTTAATTTTAAATTCTGTAGGTTAAGTGTGTTGACATATAATCAATTAATTACTGCTACCTCATTAGTTTCTCCCTAGCGCAATACTGTATGTGGAGTACTTGTCGAACTAAATTTGAATCACCGTGCTTTTTGTCTTAGGTCTTAGGTCTAAGTATATTCTGATGAAGTTTAATTTTTGTACAGTGTTCAATTCAGGTATTTGTGAAGTTGAGAATTGTGCATTGATCTTTTGCAATCTGTGATTCTAAAATACACTGTGCAATCCAGGAATTGATTTACTTTAGAGCAATATGATGTAAATGGTATTTCTCCAAATACCATAAATTTGAAATTAATTCAGATAAATTGTAATTTATTGATTTGTCTTTTGCCTGTTTTAGGGCGTAATTTTTAGGAATTTGCTTGCAAGCAAAACTGTAATTTTGCGACTTAGTGGCAGAAATTATTTGACTCAGTCCCGTTGCCCAAAACATCCCAAAACATTTGGCGTAAAAAGTTTAGCAATCATCCGTCATTTCGATGGCTTTGCCGTGAAGTCAGAACGTAGCTTAGATGATCGCTGAAAATTTTACTCCCACCAATGCTTTTTTAGTTTTGTATTTTAGTTAAAAACAGGAGCAACTTCGACAATGTTATTACGTATTCTAGAATTATTTAAACATGGTGTAAAAATGAAAACAATTTTATAATTAATGAAAATGATTATCATCTTGAAATTTATTTCTCAGTGAATTCCTTAAATGAATGTATATGATGTAGAAAATAATTTCACGCACAAAGAAGCGAAAATTTACCCGTTAAAGATTTCCTTTAATACTCCCTGTTCATATTTTTTGATTATTTCGCGAGTTTTGGAGCGATTACAATTTTTGAAAGTTTAATTTTTAGTTTTGGTTTTATTCTGTAGATTTGTGCGATGACAATTTTAAAGTGAATTTGATGTGTCCATAAAGCACTGAATTTTGGTTAAAATGTTTTCACCGTTTTGCAAAGTCTGTTTTAAATTTTAATCACTTAATTTTGTGTTGAATTTATTTTATTTCAGTGTGAACTTTTGAGTTTGTTTGTTATTTTTGTGGAGATTAGCGATTTTAAAGGTGAAAACTTGGAATTATTTTCACTCTTTCGCTCAATTCATCAATGTTTAAAACATCTTAAGATTATTTTCTGTTCAGTGCAAGTTTTTCCCGTGAGGTGTCGCAGGCGATAATTGACGTCACGATCTCGAGCATCACGAGGACAAAAATTCGAAGCTCAGCGAGCGGAATGCTGGCTTTTCTTTCGTTCTTCGTGGTGTTTTTGGTGCGTATACGAGTAAGAACATACATGAAATTTGTGGTTAGTGAAATGAATTTATTGGCAGTGTTGCTCAGTAATGAAAATTAACTAAAGATTTTTGTCGAACTGAAATATTCTGTTGAAAATTGAAAATTTTGTGATGTTAGGGTTACGTTCATTGTAACTGACCGTTGTTTCATTTTTGAGTTTGCTGTATATTATATCGCGTGTTATATCGTTACTTTCTCAGTAACTTACTACGAGGAAGATTTTTCTTGGAAAATGAATTAATTATCCGTCAAAAAGTTTTGTTATGGTTGTTTTCGGTGAAAATTTTTTTCTATTTATTGGTTAGTAGAATGATTTGAACGTAATGTAAAAATGAAAATAACTTTATAAATGGTGGAAAATTTCGTATTTTTCGAATATTTTTCATTTTTATAATTTTGTTTCCATTTCTTATGTTGTGATTTGTTTTTGAGTGAATTTAATTTAAATCACGCTGTAATTTGTGGAAAACGTAGGCGGTAATTAAATTGTCAACGTTTCCAACTATTTCATTTAAATTTTCCGAATTAAATTTTGTTGATGTGATTTTGAATTTATTCGGATGACTACTGTAAATTTCTAATTTTAGTCCTGTAACTTTTGTCCCGTTCTGTAAATTTTGTTTAAATTTAGTGCTGATTGTAATTATTCCAATTACTTCACTTGGTTGGTAACCATACCTGTACATTTGCCCCTCCCCACTCAATCATCATAGTTATAAGTTCATCCTCTTAGCGTGGAGCAAAAATTTTATTATACTAAGAAAATGCTATTTTTGCAACGGTAAATAAAATTTTGCACTCGCATGCGGAAATTAAAATGTACAACCCCTCGCCATATGTGTTAGACCACCTTGTAAAAAAATTCGAATGCGCACTTCAAACCTCAATAACTTTTTA
>JAQIWS010001575.1:0-10816 GCA_034696085.1 Stigmatogaster subterranea | reverse complement strand
GTCGTTGGCTAGTCTTAAATTTCTATCTTAAAATTAACGACTGTCGAAATTTACGACATGTACGAAAATCAGGCCCCTGGTCAGTTATTTCAAGCATAACGTCCTCAAATCTTCTCCAAAAAATTTCTGAAACATCACTTCTAAAAATCTCGTTCAGAGCTGGGAGAAATTGGTGGATGGAGGAGCGGTCATCTGGACCATAACTATCTCTCGATCGTCCAACTCGCCCTCTGGATTATCAACAGCGTCTCCAATTTCAGATTCATTATCGTTTATTATTGGAGTATCACTGGGGTCAGCTGAGTTAACGAGGCGGTAGTATCATTATCAACCGCTACAGCAGCGATGGGGGTCAAGGTTACATTACGAATATTGTTCAGTTGCGAATCATCAACATGAGCAAGCGTCAGTAAATTATCCTCCGCTCCAACTCCCGCCGCAGGTGATGGGGCACGAGCACAGGCAGCAAGCAATGTAGCATCTGCCGCCCCAACCACTACAGCAGGTGAGGGAGCACGAGCACGGACGGCAGGTGGCGTAGCCACAACCGGAAACATAACACTAGCCAGATTCGTTGTATCAGCTAAATTCGGTGACGCACTTCCAACTAATCTGTTAATTTGACGTATTGGTGAAGCACTTGGCGATGTTGTAACTGCGGGCGCCGATGCAGGTGGCGGTGCACGAATGCGAGCACGCGTCGAGCGAATATCAGGTAATGGGAGGGGGACATCAGCAGAGGCACGACGATCACTCATTTTGTGGGCCAATTGATGGTTTTGCAACCCTTTTTCGTAACAAATTATTGAGGGCACTTATCGCATGTAAATGGGAGAGGCGCAGACGGTGGGGGTGAAAAGGACGTGCGTTGGGCGTCACGATTGTGTTGAATAGGGCGCAAACCCAAATCCTTCCAACACCGGGTACAAATATACAGTACAGACAGTTCTCGATGCTGATATCGTGGTTGCTCTTTAAGTGGCGCACCAAAGAACGTCTGGCCGAAGTCCACACGTTAGAAGTATAGCGGACACTGCAGTACCCCACCTCAATGCAACAAAATTCAGGCCCGGCGGAAGACAATTAGTCTTCGTCCCTCACGTCTCAACTTCGAATTACAGACATTCCGACACAAGTGGCGAGGCACAGTAGTACCCGCCAACGGCGGAGTGGCCAGAGGCACTGTCGGACTTACAGGCGATAAGGCGGTCGCCATTTTCAGATTAAACCAAAGACCGAATATTTAAAATATAATTAACTCCAAACATCATGCACAAATACACCACTACAAAAATATCAACAGAGTAATTCGTCACCACTTCAATCACAACCATAAAATCACTATCACACGTTAGACGAGACTTCCGCTTATTTTTGTCGATAACTATCTTCCGAGACCAGCAAGGAGGAATAATGGAATTTTACCGTTTGCTGCAGAGTCTCGTGACTAAATTATAGCTACGTCGCCTTTACGTTAATCAAAGTCCCGTAGTGGAAAATCGACAATAAGTCTTTGCCCCTCACGTCTCAACTTCGTAACAGGAATATTACGACGCAAATGACGGGGTACCGTGGTACCGGTTGAGGGAGGAGTAGCTAAAGTCATTGCTGGTCCCGTAGGCGATAAAGCAGTCGCCATTTTCAAATAAACCCAAGTCCGAGTATTTATAGTAGCTCAATTCGACCACCACACACCAATATACCGCTTCATAGAACGTAATAATATCTCAAATCCTCGTTGTTATATACACGAAATCGTTAGACATAGTCTCACAAGTCCGGAAAATTTTTGAGGAAAATTACCGTGCGTCAAAGTGGCCACATACACACTTTATAGTCACGTCGAAATTGCGTTGAATAAATTATCTTAAATCTTCGTTGTTAAAGGCACACGTCAATCACCGGAAGAAAAAATCCAAGTCGTCGTAGACAAGGTCACGATGCATGATTTATAATTGGACTTTTATTTACCTATTGCAAACATATGAATCTCAATACTATATTAGTATATTGTGTTTACATTAATTTTTTGGTACCGTAATAATTGAACAATTTGTTTTAGTTGTCAAAAAATTGATTTTTTATAGTCGTAGAAAAAATGACCTTCATTCAAGAGTTCCTATTTATGAAGTACTACACTACTTTAAATTTCCATACCGTTTTATACACACTGTTGGTATCTATTTGTAATTGATTTTTGTGTACCTGTTCCATACAAAAATCAAGAATTGTTGCTGTGTCAAACATAATTTCAATAGTGTCTTTACTATTTTTTGTTATTCAAGCTGACGTATGTGTTGAAATTATGTCTCTCATATTAGATATCTAAAGCTCTCAGCCTTAGAGCAAGTAAAATTGATTTTATTTGTTATTTTTAGTATTTTCCATTAGTGTTAAGGATTTAGCTACATTGCCGTAACTATTGACCAGCAAAAGTTAAAAACCAGAAGTTTAATGAAACAACGGTTTTTATTTTTGCTCCCTTTTTTCGTATAAGGATGATGACAAGTGATACTCCGTATAACTTTTAACTTACCAAATACCAATTAGTAATGACATTACTTTCAATTGCTAAATGTTGCTTAATATAATTTTGAGGTGTTCTGCTATTACTTTCTACTAAAAAACAGAAGTTGCATTATATTGAATCAAAACAAGAATGGTTGAATTCTCTAAAATTTAAGTTTAAATTTGTGAAATTTGATTTGTAGTGTTATAGGTTCAGTCATCTTTAATTTTCCACCAAATTGTTTAAAATTGAAAATTGTTTGTTAAATTTGATATACAGTACAATACACCCTGCGAAAAGATTTTAATTGGTCCTCAACAAGGCACAAAGTCTCTTATTGGAGACCGAATGTCTTGTTAATACTAACTTTTATTATAAATTAAAACCGTGAGTGAGGACTTCCAACCAAATGTTTTTGGTTTTTGTTAAAAGTTAAACTGAAATTGTATGTACGGAGTAACATTTTTAGCCAAATTGTGTAAGAATTGGCAGTAATTTATTGATGTTAACATTAGCAACAAACATTAAAAAGAAGCTGGTAGGTTGAAATGTTGTAATTTCATTACGGTACAAATTTTCTGGGGGCAATTTTTATAATATAATGCAATTATAATTTATAAATTGTACTCCATGGGATGTAAATAGAAATTTCGGTTCCCACAGTTTTGTGCGGTGCGCTAGATTTTGAATAACTTTGCAAACTTTGCAAATCATTAGGTTATTTGACGTGGATGTTTTCACTCGAGATTGGACCATTAGTATTTATTTTTTAAATCTAAAATTTTCTTAAAGAAGTTGTCACATTTTTGTGTTGGTCACGTAATGTATCATTTTTACGCAACATTACCTATTTACATTTCACAGGTTATATTAAGTTACCGTGGGTTGATCTTCTACGCCGTTATAGTTTTCAATGCTACTATTACATAAAATAAGTTTCAATTGCTGACAAATTGTTGTGGTTCCACGAAATATATTCAAAAATCGCAAACAATTTAGCATAAATTAAGTTTTCAATACTTTGATACAGTCAAAAATTGCTTTTGACTATGTCAAAGGATTTTAGTATTACTAAGTATTACTATTCTTGGAGCTAAAAAATTACAACATTCAAGGTCGAAATAGCTCCTGGGCTGTTATCTATTATGTCACGCTAATATCTAGGTCTTTTGTGCCCCCTCTTGAAGCATGACGTAATCACGCCATCATTCCTTTCGTACCATCGTTGTCGGCAAAACTTTTAATGTTGTTGCTGGAAATATTCTTAATAAGCGACATTTTGTTTAAACGTTGGTTGTATTTCAGTTACATAACATGATTTGTCATTACCAACCAGCACTGGTTGTAACTTGTTTATACCGTGAAGTTATACTCAAATGCTAACACGGTAACTTCCATTTGTAATTACAAAACAAGAGTTTTCATTATCAATGCCAGAGCTGCTTATAATTTGTCTATAAATATATATATTGAAGTTGTATAAAAATGTTAGTGTTACAGTAATTAAGCTGTTGTAGTTTAAATTGGCGATATATATATCAATGGGCGGGGAGTTGTATTAATTAAATTCGGCGACATATTTGCAATTGTTCTATTAATTTCACGCAACACTTATCACACGTAAATGGGAGAGGCGCAGATGGTGGGGCGACACAGTGATGCTGAGTAGGGCGCATGCCTATATCCTTCCAGCACCGAGTACAAATATGATGACACTTTTCGATGCGGATATCATGATTGCGCTCTAAATGACGCTCCAACGAACGTCTATGAGAAGTCCACACTTTAGTAGCGTAGCGAACCCTACACCCAACCTCAGTGCAACAAAACTCGGACCGTAGTGGAAGATAAACAATAAGTCTTTGTCCCTCACGTCTCAGCTTTGTAATAGGAATATTTCGAGGATAGCAGCGTGAGGTACAGACCCAAACGCGTTCGAAAACTCGAACCACGCACAACAAAGTTCATTCGCTGTTGAAGGACAATGTTATGTTCAAATAACCCATCACGGGGCAAAAGGCCTTTTTAAGCGAAACTGAGAGCGGAATTCCTCATAAGCCAGTGAGTGAGGCGTTTGGCGAGGCACCCTGTAAACAATTTGTAGATCGTGTGTAGAAGGGCAATTGGTCTCCATTTCGCCACATTATTAACGTCATCCTTTTTATAAATCAGTACTGTGAGAGAGGATTTCCAGTCGCTGGGAATATTAGTACATTTCAAACAAATATTAAAGACCAACGCCAACGCTGCGCAACCTGGATCAACCGTCTTCCAATGGCGGTACGTGAGTCTGTCGTCACCAAGAGAAGAATTTTCGCATTTTCGGATAAGCTCTGCAACTTCATCAGGCGCAAATGCAGTCGTATTCACTGGAAGTCTCCCCTCTGCACGACTCTCGTCGTAAATAATCAGGTCACAATCTCGGCGACCCCAAACCTCGGTAAAATAATCTTCAACAGCTGGTATTTCGAGTTGGCATGGCTCGGAGTATGAGGCGGATCGCGCGTCGCCTATTTCGTCGATAAAGTTTTTGAGTAAAGGAACAATCACTGACATCTAAAGTTTTCCTAGCTGAGTTTACACGTCCCGTACGCGCTGGTAGTTTCACAGTTACGGCTACATGATCTGTAATTTCGCGCAACAGGTCCTCAAACCATCTCCACAAAATCTCTGACCAATCACTCCTAAAAATTTCATTCAAAGTAGGGAGAAATTGAGGTCACAGTGTGGGACTATTTCACATTTCTGCGTAAGTTTAAGTGCCACACAATTTGTTCTTGTTGCTCGTTACTGAAACATAAAATTGCGGGTATTAATAATTATCGAACTAATTTACAACAAATTGCCATGAGAATGATGTTCATCCAACAGTTCCTATTTCTGAGGAACTACATTAGTTTAAATTTCCACACATTTTTATACACATTGCACACTGTTGACATGTATTAATAATTGATTTTTGTTTACCTGTTCCGCACAAAAATCAAGAATTCTTGATGTGTCAAACATACTGTAATTTCAGTAAAATGTCTTTGCTAAGTTGCACGACCTGCATGTTGATTTAAAAATTTCTTGGCATTTTGCCACCGTACGTTGAAGAACTGTTTTTGTTATTCAAGCCCTGGTAAAATTGATTTCATTTAGCAGAAGTAAATAAATATTTATTTATTTCTGGTATTATGGATTCAGCTATGTTGCCGTAACTGTTGACCAGCAAAACTTCAAAACCAGAAGTTTAGTGAAACAACTGTTTTTATTTTTACTCCCTTTTTTTCGTATAAGGGTGACAAGTGATATAATTATTAATCTACTAACTAATAATGAAATTACCGTACTTTCAATTGCTAAATGTTGCTTATTATAATTTTGCTTTTACTTTCTACTAAAAAACAGAATTTGCATTGTATTGAATCATTAGAAAAAATTGTGGATTCTCTAAAATTTAAATTTAAATTTGTGAAATTTCATTTGTAGTGTTATAGATTCAGTATCATCTTTAATTTTCCACCAAACTGTTAAAAATTGAAAAATATTTGTTAAATTTGATACATCAATATCATACTACTGAGACATACCGTACGACACATACGACAAATGGGTTCAAGTTTTTTACTTAGTATTTTTTTGGTGTTTTATTACAGTGGTAACAATTTAGTAACTTGCAATAAAAGTTCAACCAATTGTCAAAACCACAAATTTACAAATTCAATAAAATTCAATGGCAAATGCTTTCATAATTACGGAATTAATTTATTGGCAATTGATGAAATTATGTTCGATTGGCGAACTTTGCTTAATGCATATTTGTCATGGCTAATTATCAGATAAAAAAAACCCAGAATTTTGCTTTGCACTGAAGTAATATCTTAATTTGAGAATATTAGTACGGTATTCTGTAAATTTTATCATTTTTAAATCATGGTGAAATATGGTTTACACGATGATAAATTTACTGTAGTTACCTTTAACTGTTTATCAAACTGATTAAAATTGTAAATTGTATGCTAAATTTGGTAATATAATGCGTATGTGACAAAATCCGTGACCAGTGATTTGCTAACAAACTTCCTTTCCCCGTGATTTTTGTCAACATATATGGCTCTCGAGAACTTAATACAATAGCTGCTGACAAAAATTTTTTAATTTAACAATCGTGTTTTTCTTTGAATGAATTTTCCGCATAGTCGCCTGGTTATCGATACCAGGCATAACCAGGCAGCCAACCACAATCCACTCGGTTTTCTTGGAAACAAGAATTAATCTGGCTGTAATAGGATTTCCTCTGCAGGCTCATTTTCCGAAAAAAATCACCACTTATCCATGGCTGCCTTTTTTAAATGGGCATGAACAAGAAAAGGACGAAATCACTACTCTTGTCTTCTACCGGTTATGTGGTCAACATAAATGTCACGAGAATATTTGATACATTCGCTGACACACAACTTCTTAAATAGCCCGAGATATTTTTTAGAACACATTTTACGCATCACCGTCGTTATCAGAATCCCACGACCCCAACGAACCCATCACCAATGCCTCGATTATGACCCTAGAAAACCGAGGGGTGGGCAATCCAATTAAGGGGGCGCATTTCGTTCGAATTTCGCCTAAATTCTCCTTCATTTTCCCTTGATAAATATTGCGCTACGTCTTCAATATCAGACGGGCGACGACCAATTCGTTTGTCAACAGTTCTTTTTAACTCCCGCGTGGCCAACTCGACAACGATTGGGTCACAGGAAGTGACAAGGTTAAAGGCATTGTCGATCCTAGTGAGGTCGTAATCCTCTGTGGCGATAGGTATTCCACAAAAACCACTGAGTGGATCCGTAAAGATACTCATTCGCCGTCTCTTGCGGTGGTCAGAGTTTTTTAATTTTGGCCCTCATCACCTGATCTTCACGCCCCCACTCCCCCTTTGAAAACTGACCCTTCCTCATTAAACAATTCAAGGAAGGGAAGAAAAAAGTTTTTGTAGCGTCCAATCGCTGCCAAGGGGTCAGGCGGGATAACAAGATTTTTTGCCGGTATCAATGATCGAAGCGAGCTCGCCCCTATCAGAGACGACCTGAAACCCCAATCTGCTTCCCGATGACCAAGTCACTTTCACCATCCCCAATAGTCTTAATCGGAATATTATTCACGTAAAAGTTACAAGTTCCAAAAGGTGTAATTCCCGAAAGATGCATTGAATAAGACTTTTTTGCGTTTATCGTTGTTTATCATCCCAACCAGTTCGATGACCCTATCTAGCATTCCCTGCAGTTGAACGGGGTTCGAGGACAACAAGACAAGGTCATCCGCGTAGGCTAGGGCGCGATGCTCAATGTTATCATTTTGAGCGTCTCGTATTATCGGGTCTATCGCTAAATTAAACATAAGACCACTCAAAGGGCACCCCTGTCGAATTCCAGATTCGATGGAGATTTCATTCGTCACCCCCGAACCAACCAATATTCTTGACGTAGAATTCGTACAAAGATTTCAGACCAGTTTTATAAACTTATCCCCCGCACCATTTTGCGTTAAAGAGGCGACAATCGCCTCGTGTGGGACTGAACCAAACGCAGCCACAAAGTTCGCCTTTTTCACGCCTCGCCAAATTCATTCGCTGCTGGAGCACAAAATTGTGCTCAAAAACACCGTCAAATGGCGTAAACCCCTTTTGAGATGGACTCAGTACCGAATATTTCAGCAGCCAAGAAGTCAGCCGCTTTGTCAAAAATCCCATAATCAGTTTGTATATTGTTCGGGAAAGAGCAATTGATCGCCAATTAGAAACGTCACCTGAATCCCTTTTTTTTTATAGATAAGCACAGTTAAAGATGATTTCCAGTTATTAGGGATGTCTCCATATTTTAAGCAGATGATGAATATGTTGGAGAGAACTGTACAATTGGGGTCTACGCTTTTCCAATGATGATAAGTAATGCGGTCTTCACCAGGTGACGTGTTTTCACAGCGGCGTAAGCAGTCCGAATCTTCATCAGCGGTAAAGGAGCCTGCAGAAACCAGCGAACGACCATCTGCACGCCTAATGTCGTACATCTGAGTATCACAGTTTTTTTGAACCCATGTGGTACGAAAGAAGTCCTCCACCTCCACTGCTCCCAGCTAACAAGGCCTTGATTCGCCATTTAGGATTAAACGAATTGCACGACGCCGATTACGACGACATAATTTCTGAAGAAAAACGCAGTCATTTACATCGATAGGTTTTGGAACGGACCGAGGACGATTAATTTTAGGCGGCAGTTCGACAATATAAGCTACAGTACGTGTTCGGTGATTTCCACCATTAAATTTACGAACCGCTCCCACTCATCATCGGAACACCTCGCCCTTAAGATGGCATTTAAAGCGGGAAGAAATTGATGGAGAGAAGAGTGATCATCAGTACCAATAAATAAATCCTGGTCACCTAATTCGGCCTCTGGACCATCAACTGCGTCTTCACTTGTGGATTTGTCATCATTCGTTCCTGAGATGTCAGCAGGGGTCAGCTGAGTAGGGGTGGCAACGGTACCATTAACCACCAATGCAAGGATGGAAGTCAGAAGCGTATCGTTGGTGCCGTTCAGACGGGAACGCGAAGTACTGCGTTAGAAGGCTCCACCGCCCACCGTAGGTGATGGGGCACGAGCACGACCATATAATTTTTGGGTGAAAACACGTTCATTAACGTCAATAGGTTTTTGAGTAGTTCGTGGACGATTAATATTTGGCGGTAATTTACATTATAGGCGACATGTTCTGTAATTTCCGCCATTAAGTTCACGAAACGCTCCCACTCGCCATCAGAACACCCTTCCCTCAAAATAGAATTGAGTGCAGGAAGAAACTGGTGGGGAGAAGAATGGTCGTCGGGACTCGGGACCAATTTAGCCTGGCACGATGGATAAACCGCCATTCGGCGAATCTAGTAAAGGCCCCCGAACGAATAAAATGGGAGCTAGCGGAGTCGGCAGCTACGCACTCCAAAACCTTTCCTTGATTGGGCAGGCCATGGAGCCGTGCATCACGCTCCTACGCAGCTGGTCACGTAAATTGCGCAACACTAGGCAATGGTACTTCCCCCGAAGAGTGGCCGCCCCCCGTTTAAAGGAGGGTTGTGAATTTAAGAACGCCCCCACTCCCCTTAGGTTCTACTACCTGTACGTTACAAATTTATCGCCAAAAAAATGTATTATCCTCCTCTGACTCGAAAACTTGTTACCGTATGTCAGGACACATCAAACGGCCAGTTTCCTTTAAATATTACCATTACCGTATTACCAAATTAAATTATGGTAAATTTTAATTAAAAATAGAATTAATTTAAAAGCTACTCGTTGTAAACTTATAATTTACAACTGTAAATTTTAAGGGAAAAAAATGAACTTTTTTTTCCTTTTTAAAATTTACTTATGTAAATTCTTTCACTTGTGAAGCCAGTAATGTGTTTAGAAAAGTGTGAACCCGTGATTATATATCTTACATCTGTACAATTAGTGAATTATGACTAACAATTTTCAACAGAACTATTGAAAATTGCTCTTCATTGATTTTCATTGAGTTATTTTCGTGGTATATATTACGTTTTGTGTGGAAATTACAGCATTTGCTTGTGCTAGTAAGGCAACCCTACTGTAAATTAAAAAATATCAATTGTAGTTAATTTTTCTGTTACTTATTAAACTAGGTCATGTTCTCTCACTTCTTACCAAGATTGTCCGAAAGTGGTAATTATAATTTTGCTACGCAACAAATTTGCACACTCGAAATATTTTTTAAAGGTTCGTCTGCTCATTTTGTAGAGTAGAAAAATCAATTCCAAAACCGACATAAAATGGCAATAAACTAAAAAAATAGCAAGAAAAAGATTAAAATAATTTCTACAGAATATACAAAAAAAATAGTACGGTAATAATAACGCAAAATATATTAAGAACAGAAAAATAAAATTTTTGAAGTGAGTTAATAAGTAATGCGCGATCTATGCGCAGGCTGGTGACGAAACTGCTAACTCGAGCGGTGTATGACACCAACTGAAAATTGAAATTAATTTGTATCTCGAATATTAATTAATAAATTAAATACCAAAAATATACATGTCCAGCTAATAAGACAAATTTATACCACTAAAGTTTATTTTTAATTAAAATTTAAATCGACCAATCCCGTTGCTACTTACATTTTACACCGCCATTTTTAAACTTTTCAAATTTGTACCCATCGCGGTTTAATCTCACAAACAAAAATAGATGTAAATATTTTTATATATCTGGATACACGTTATGGATCAGTGCAATAACAACTTAGGACCGT
>JAQIWS010001574.1:0-10818 GCA_034696085.1 Stigmatogaster subterranea | reverse complement strand
TGTGTGTTAATAGTGAATTCACGGTTTTACATATTACTCGGTACAGAGTCGAAGAAAGAACTTCAAACTTATTTACAGAGCGTTGCATCGATTTGTTGCAGTTGAGGCAATAGCGTCGCCAGTTTCCTTCTATACATGGTGTCGTTTTGAATGGGATTTCCTTCCAAGTAAATGGTCGACAACGTTGTAATGGTAGTTATGTGATTTATATCCGACCAGTCTTCTATATAATTATGGTTACACTAGAATAGCAAGAGGATAGGTTTATTCGTAGAAAACGTGAGCAGATACTTTAACGAGACAACTAACCCATAATTCTTCCAATTCAACCAAGTGATCTAAATTTTCGATCTTTTTAATTTTATTCATAGCAACGTCCAAGGTGTGCAGTTTACGCTTAATGAATGAACAAACAATAATTCTAGTTGTCGACGCATAGTCGAGAAAAAAATCAAGCGAGGGAACGATCGATACTTACGTTGTAGTTGAGGTTATCTAATTTGGTAATTCCGTTCTGACTAATATATAATTGAGCGAGATTAATTAATTTATCCAAGCCCATCAGCTGAACTATTCTGTTGCTCTACGGAAACGACAACTCTAACTCGTTACATCCATCTCGGATCTATAATTCGCTTCGATTTACCTGTATGCTGAGAATTTCCAAGTTGACTAACGACTCCAAATTCTCTAATTTACTAATTTTGTTCTTCCCCAGGAAAAGAGATTTCAATTTAACCAATCCACTCAAATTTTCGATCACCTGAAAAAGAATGAGGGGAGATTTTACTTTCGGCGCTCGTTTGTAAGTTTTGCAGCCCTTACTCTTATTTTGTTAGATCCTAATTCGAGCATTTCCAAATTAATCATATGATGAACATTTTCGATCTTGGAAATCTTGTTATTGACCAGGAATAATTTTTTCAGTTTAGTTTGTCGGTCGAGACCTCGAATGTGCTTGATCCTGTTGAACGAAAGATCTAAAGTCCTGCAAAATACATTTGTACGTCGAGAAAATGAAAACCGAAAACTAATAAACCACCGAAAATTTACTCCAAATTTATAAGAGCATCTAGTTGTTCTATTTCGCTGATTTGATTGTCGTACAAATCCAATTCCGTCAACGTCGACAACGCATCCAAATTTTCTATTTTTTTGATTAAATTCTGTCGTAGGCATAACGACTGTAAAACGACAAAATTATTAACGCAATTACGTATCTGCATGAGCGAGAAGAGTACCTGCACGTTGCGTAAGCGTTGCAAATTCTCTATTTTCGTAATTCGACTGTGATTTAAATCCACGTCCTGCAAAACAAATCTTTCGGTCAACTTTGTATTTGTAGCTGCGTTTAATCGAGGAGTTTAATATAATACAATATAACTCCTCGGTTGGTTAAACTAACGAGAACACTTACGGTAGCATTAGGATCTAGATCCCTCACTTCTCTCGTTTCTTCGGCTAGCTCTAAGTGACAGTGGTTTAAATTTAAGCCGCTTCTCCCCAAATTTATGTCGACAACGAAACTGTACGCGCAAACCTCACCTTTGTTTTCATCGACGACTCCGGCGTCAACGGAGGATTCGCCCGCTAACTCATCCCCTTCCATGACGACGTAATAATGTAAGATCGAAGCTCGAATAACGAAAACAAATTACATAAAATTTCCCGCAGACCAGACGAAGCGATAGCTGGTTAATCGAAAATGGCTCAGAGCCACAGGCACAGGCGCTCCCTAATCCCATCACAAAAACGTTGAGCTTCGCGAACGGTACCGAAGATGGCAGCACTAGTAGCAGCGACGAGAAAACGAATTTTCACGTTACAGTACTGGTAAACAAGACGCGAGAAACGCTCGTCTCAAATAGTTAGCCAGTGGAAATGGATGACAATAATAGACGGCACCGTAACTAACGAATTTTGATGCTACGATCGAGGAGAAAGAAAATACGAACGTTTCGGTATGAGCATGAGTATATGATTAAGAATGGCTCCGTCGTCGGGCGAACTGTGGGGCCATCATTTGATGCCTCACACTTTGCTGGTGGATTGTTTACTTCCGACGGGAATTATCATTCAGCTTAATTGCGTGAGAGACGCTACTTTGGAGAGTATCAAGGGTAAGCGATCTTCGCTGTTAAGAAAGCACGAATCTTTTGTTTGTAGGTAGCGTTTGATCCGACGACACTTTTTTTTGGCAGTTAATTTGTGGTCGGAGGCGAAGAAGTTCCCGTTGTATCACTTGCTGGCTCAAATATCATCGTACGTGTTCGTGAGTATCACTCAAGATGCGGAGCAAGAAGAATTTTACGATGAAAGCCGTCGTTTGTGCGACTTACGCCTTTTCCAACCAATTCTCAAAGTCATCGAACCGATCGGAAATAAGGAAGAGAAAATGCTTAACTACGAAATCGGTGCGACACGTTACGCATTCGTCGTGGCATTAATGTAACGATGTTTATTCTTCTCCTCTCCAATTTCAGGATTGGCGATTGGGACGCCGGTTCACGAATTCGACGAAATGAAAGATGCTGAGGTTCAGGATTTTCGGCGCAATATCTTGAATGTTTGTCGCGAAGCAGTGGAAAAGAGAAATATTCGCGGTGCCGAAAGTCAAGCATTGTACATTTACCCGCCGCAAATCGAAACTAATCCCATCGTGTCGTCGTTATTAGAAAAGAAATTGGAAAAAGGTGACGATGATATTATAGGAACGAAGAATGTGTTTAATAGTCGACTCGATTTATCGCTAGATTTAATCATCGTATGCATGTGGATTTTGTCGCCGTCTGGAGATAAACAAAAGTACACGATAAAAGTATCCAAGGATGCGTCTCCCGAACAAATTATCAGCGAAGTAATTTTAAAAAAGACCAAGTCTATGCAATTGTCCAAGGAAGAACAACAACAGTGCGTGATCGATCATCAAGACAACTATTTATTAAAAGTCTGCGGTTGCGACGAATATTTACTGGAACAATATCCCATGTATCAATACAAAGTGAGTGGAAATTGGCCATTTACTGTACCTATCAGTATTCTTGACACTGCACGTATTTGCAGCATATCCGCACGTGCATTTCTAAAGGAATTATTCCTCAACTAATGTTAATGTCGAAAGAAACCGTTCATCGTTCGATTCCACGGTTTTCGATGCAAACTCCGTCATTTATGCGTCGTCCCTCGACCATCGCTCCAGCGCAACAAAGTATTTCGCTTTGGCGAATAAACGCCACATTGCACATTCGTATTTTGTGGGCGACTTACGTAAACGTCAAAGAAGTCGACAAGGTAATACGCCGCTGCCGCTGCTGCTGCAAACCACGTTTATTTAAAGCAATTGTTTTTGGCTAGATTTACGTAAAGACTGGAATCTTTCACGGAACGGAGCCACTTTGCGAGATTCAAAACACGCAGCAAGTTGTTTTCTCCAATCCCAAATGGGACGAATGGTTGGAGTACGGTATTTTTATTTCCGACATTCCGCGAAGTGCTCGCTTGTGCGTATCAATTTGTTCAGTGTCGAGGAGAAAGCGAAGAGAGGTACGAACGATAGAATTTCGGTTGCGATTAACTATTATACACGCGTCTCGATTGATTGCAGGAGCACTGCGCGCTTGCGTGGGGAAATGTAAACCTGTTCGATTATAAAAGCTTTCTACTCTCTGACAAAATAAGTCTTCACTTGTGGCCCTTGCCGAAAGGAATGGACGAACTGCTTAATCCCTTGGGCACAGCGGGCTCGAATCCAAATAAAGACTCTCCGTGTATTGAAATCGAATTCGATCGATTTTCTCAACCCGTCGTGTTTCCTACGTTTGACGAAATTAAAGAGCTGGATCGTATCGTGTCTTCTTTAGATGCGGACAGGGGATGTCCGACCAACGTGAGTCGTACCAGTTGCGTATTGTGATATTATGTCTTACGAAAATCAACATTTTTCAGGCTGATTTAACTGTGCTGCGCGACATCAGTCAGAGAGATTCATTGTCCGAATTATCGGAACAAGATAAAGAATTATTATGGGGTTTGCGCCATCATTGTAAATCTCTTCCCGACACACTGCCAAAACTACTAGACGCGGTCAAGTGGAACAGTCGTGACGAAGTTTCGCAAGTAAAATACGTGTATATCGTGACATATAAATTGATATTATGTGTTTGTGGTAATCTGTTGTTAACGTGAAATCGTTACGATTTTGCTTAATGATGAATGGTGCAAATTCCGTTATTCTATAACGGAACGATTGACTTTCCCTTGTTAGTTGTATATGTTGTTCACGGAGTGGAGACCAGTCTCGCCAGAAATCGCGCTCGAATTGTTGGACTGCAAGTACCCCGATCTGCCAGTGAGAAAACTCGCCGTTCGTTGGTTAGACGTTTCTCTCAGTGACGACAAATTATCCCAATATCTACTGCAGTTGGTTCAAGTAAACCGCTTTAAAAACGATCGAACTCTTTTTATACTTTAATACAACAATCACCGTATTTGTATAGGTGCTGAAATATGAACCGTATTTAGATAACGATCTTGCTCGGTTTTTGTTGAAACGATCTCTACTCAACCGGAGAATTGGTCATTTTTTTTTTTGGCATCTAAAGTACAGAATTTATTTTATTCGGTGTATTTTTAGTTTTAATGCGATTACAGACAAAATTTTCAGAGCTGAAATTCACGATGCGTCAAACAGCGTTCGTTTCGGTTTGTTGTTAGAAGCCTTTTGCCGCGGCATCGGAGCCCAACTTAAAGAATTCAATCGTCAAGTAGAAGCGTTGGAAAAGTTGACAAAATTGACAGACTCGCTGAAGGAACGAAAAGACGAAACTCAGAAGGCACGCAAAGTTTACACACGCAAATCGAGTAAAATTTGTGAATAATTGTGTCTCGTTTGTATAGGATCGACTGAAATACTTGTACGAACAAGTACAGCAGCCAGATTACTTGGAAGCGCTGCAAAATTTTCCTTCGCCACTGAACAATAGCTGCATTTTGGGGAAATTATTGTGCGTGGATCGAATTGCTCTAACGTACTGTTGATTAAAATTATTGTCTGTTAACTATCAATAGGGTGGAAGAAGGTAAAATCCTTGATTCTGCAAAGCGACCGCTTTGGTTGGTTTGGCAAAACCCAGATCCTATGGCTGAACTTTTGCTCGAAACAAACGCCATCATTTTTAAAAACGGCGACGGTAATTATAATATGGTACAAAATGTTCATCGAGCTAATAGGTTGCATTTATTAAGATCTTCGTCAAGACATGCTCACTTTGCAAGTGATCCACATCATGGACAACATTTGGCAAAATGAAGGACTAGATCTTCGGTGACTACACGGGTTATTATTAATTGAAGCGTTTCAGTCAAAAATTTAATTTTTTTTCGTATTTAGAATGATGCCGTACGCCTGTCTAGCAACTGGTAAACAAGTTGGAATGATACAGGTCGTGCACAATGCCAAGACAGTGATGAGCATACAACGGAAAGGAGGCAAAATGGCAGCATTTCAAGTGGATAGCACGCAATTGCACAAGTGGATCCGAGAAAAAAATAAAGGATTCAAGTACGCGTGCACTAAAATCGACTGTATTTCCCGGAAATATCTCAACGTTTGTTTCAGATACGAGCAGGCAGTAGAAACTTTTACGCACTCTTGCGCCGGATATTGCGTGGCAACTTTTATTTTAGGAATTGGAGATCGAAATCCCGACAATATTATGGTTAACGAGGAAGGCCAAGTACACCGCAGAATCTGAGAGTGCACGGCATTCGCATTTCTTACGAATTTTGTTTTTTGTCGTTGTAGATATTTCACATCGATTTCGGTCATTTCCTCGGCCATTTTAAAAAGAAATTTGGCATTAATCGTGAACGCGTACCTTTCGTTTTAACCGAAGATTTCCTTTGTGTAATTGCCAAAGGAGCAGAATATCCCAAGAAGAGCAAAGAATTTCAGGCGTAAGTTGCGCTAAGTTTTTTTCTCTTTTGTACTGTATTGGGTACATCCTGTTATTTTTTTGAATTCTCCAGTTTTCAAGAATTATGCGGCAAGGCCTACGTTACGTTACGTCGTCATGCAAATCTGCTTATAACTTTATTCACTATGATGTTAACGACGGGTATTCCCGAGCTCCAATCGATCGATGACATTGGCTATTTAAGAAAGACGTTAGCCGTAGACAAAATGGAAGAAGAAGCCCTGCAATACTTTCAAAATCGTTTTTATGAGGCTTACGGCGGCGCATGGACCACGAAACTCGACTGGTTTTTTCACAGCGTTAAACACATGTAAAGCAGCAAATATTCACACGGTCATTTATTTTTGGTGCTTGGTTTTATTGCTCACAAATTGCACAATTACGTGCCCTTATTTTTCGTAACAATTCCGTTCCTCACGTCGGTTGCTGACGTCCAACATTTTGTTTTAGACGTTTGTTTAGCCAAGATTTTGCTACCAAAAGATTTTGAAAAGATAATTTTACAGTATTATTTTGCGTGTACTTCGAGATAAAATAAATTAAAATGTAAATTACCTGTTTCCCTCCGGTTACGTTTTCCTCCCAGGTGTTTGGACCGAAATTTAGATGCGTCTCCAGCTAGTTGTTTTGATCTCGCCACTTGAGTGTCAATTGTAGATACGTCAAATACGGTGCACCTAAAGTTTAGTCCAGTATTAATTCCTGGTTGATTAACTTTCCTTAAACCACGAACAACTTCTATAGTTTTTGATACGTACTCGGTTGCTTGCAAATTATTTTGGACAATCGTACCGTTACTTCTTTCACATTCGCTGAAATAACCTTTCAACGCCTCTTCCTGAAAATACAGCGTTTACGTGCTTAAAACAGTGACAAAACCAACAGAGATCGCGTAACGTTTACTTTGTGAGATTTTTGTTGTATATTTCTTTGTTGAAGTTTCGTTCGTCTTAATGACGCTTGGTGCTTTCGAGCAACGGCAGCTTTTACCGACTGTTGAAATTGCGTGACAGCCTCTTTCTTACCCGTAGAAAAACTTAAGCTTTCGGGCAAATCGTCGTCGTTGTCTGAGAAAGCCGCCATGTTTTCAGCACTTTAATAAAAGGTGATAGCTGAATTAGACATCCATGGTGTCGCTAACCATCCCGTTACACGAAAAATAATTTAAAATTAAATTACCACAAAAAAAATCAAAGCGAAGATTTGTGCCTGCTTTTTTTCTCTCTCTTTTTCTTAATTTTTGTGCTTAAAATTGTTAGCAAGAATTTTTAGCCATTAGGAGCGTCGTAGATAATATTTTGTACGGCGCTTCTTTACGTGATAAAAAAAAATGACGCTTCCTCCGTCGGAAATGAGATCGGTTTTGGGCGGAAGTGTCGAAGCTAACCGCGGCATCGCTCAAGGTAGCCATGTTGATGCTGAGTTAAATTATCCACCTTCATCCCATTTGTGGTACGATCATCTGAACAGTAGAATAACATACATCGATTCACGGATGAGTTTTGATTTCGATTAATTTCGTATGTATCGTTAAATAGGACAAAAAAGATTAGATTCGCAGCTTGAGTCGAAATAGTCCTTTTATGAGGACGACCATTAGATTTCTCACGTTGCAATGAGTTTGCCGAAGGGGAAACCGAATTCACCAGCAATCTTGCCTCAAGTAGCGCAGAGAGGACCTCAATCGTATCCTTTGCTTAAACTAAAGCTAAAGAATATTACGCGAGTTGCGTGAGATGAGAATGAATGGCGCAGTTGTCATTTTAGGGCCACGGCGGGCAGAAGGCCTTGATTGTGTTATGACACGAATGAATTAGATTGGTCTCAATTTTAATAACCCGGTAGATAAAGTCGAAAGCGACACTGTTAAGCAATCGTCTTCACGTCGATATAAAAACTTAGATTGAATAGATTGACGACGGTAACGCCACTCTTGAAACGGTATGTTCTATTTTCACATTTGTTAAGCGCAGTGGTTAAGAAAAACAGATACCAATTGAAGAGATAGTAAAAATTCATCGCCAGCATATTTTCGCAGTTGATCTAGACGCAGAACGAAAGCTTCGTGAACTTCGTATTTTAAATTAATAATTAACGCTTGAAATGGATGTGGTAGCAGATATAGGAAGGGAAAAAATACCATATGTCACCATTTTTACAGAACGATAGTAATTGATTAGAAAATATCACTTTATGGATGAGGCAATTTTAATTGGACCGCTTTGTAGTTATCCAGAGTTAAAATCCTTGACAGAAATTTAGCATGCAAATTGCTCCTCGTGGTACTCCTCCTAGTACGTATTTTTAGTCATATTGTAATTGAAAAGAATTTGTATTTGACAATATATATTTTATTTTTTTGCGTTAATTTACCGCAGACGTTTCGCTCCAACCTACTGACGATTACATGCAGAGAACGATGCAGTATCAAGCTCAGACAGCACAAATGAGATCCAATGTTCATCCGCAGTCCATGTCCGCCAACAGTAATCCACACGACATGAGCAAGCAGCATGCTCAACAAGGTGGAATTCCCGGCACGTCAACTACACAAATGATGTTTGGATCACAAATGACTCCGGTAGCTCGTCTTGCTTTAATAGTGTCAAACTTAATGCTCAAATACTTATCGTGACTCGTAATTTGTTTCAGGCGTATTACGCTCGTCAAACTCAATCCAGAACACAGGTTCCTTCAGTGAACCAACGTAATCCTTTAGGCATCGGTATGAATCCATCGGCTCCTCAGCCGCAACAAGCGCAGTACTATACTTCGTCAGTACCGCAAAACATGATACCCATGCAACACATTCCCCCTATGACGCCGATGTACGTTCAAGGAGGACCCAACTCCGGCGTAAGAACAATGGTTTTATTTTTTTCTTTATTTCTTTCTTTCTTTCGGTTTACCGCTAACCCTCACTCAAAATTCAATGTTCTCTGGCAGTACCGTCATCCGTACAATCCACCGGCTTATCAAGTTCCAACTCAGGGGCAAACTATGTACGTGGCTAACACGAGTCCACAATACTCGTACGCTCCAACTCACAACGCCGCAGGTAATTTTAATGCGTTAGCGCCAGTATCGTCGTTAATCACGGCTCTTGGTTTTTTCGCAGTGTTTTATCCTCCAATTGTTCGGGCGCCTGTACCAACATTGAGCAACACTCAAGCAAATCCAATGAAAAAGGAAAGAAAGTTAATTAGAATTCAGGATCCTGCAACAGAACGCGATATAACGGAAGAAATAGTCGGAAGATCTAGTAGTAGCTCAACCAATATGTCGTCAACTGGATTGACTAACTCTCGAGACTCGCGAACTCCAGTAAGTGAAACTGAGTTAGCGGAGAAACGCAACAATTTTCAATTTTTACTGTAATACTTAGAATACGACGCCTCCTCCGAGGACGAGCGACATTGCTGTTCAGTTTGCCACGCAAGTGGCAGTGGTTGCGGCAGAGCCAGCTATAAAAGAACAGCAACAAATCCAACTCCAACATCACCAACAGTTGCAACAACAGCAACAGCAACAGCAGCAACAGCAACAGCAACAACTGCAACAGCAACAGCAACAACTTCAGCAGCAACAACTGCAACAGCAACAGCAACAACTTCAAATTCAACAACAACAATTGCAACAACAGCACCAGCATCATATACCGACGATGTCGAGTAGAAGTTCGATAATTAGTGAGAAACGAAGTGAATATATCGAAAATAAATTACCTTTAGTGAACCCGAACGAAACAAGTGCTCCGGCAAAATTAATAGAAAACTATAGCGAGACGAATGAAAAGGATGGTCAACAGGAATCTGTGCAACTTATTGGTGTTGTCAGAAATGCGGCTGTTCCATTCCCTCAACAAACTGCGCCATTTGCAGTAACGGTTACGACTTCGTCCGCTGTCGCAGTCGACGAAATGAAAATTAAAAATGAAACGTCAGAGAAAAAACATGAGCAGAGTGAAATCCAAGTTCCTTCGGTCGACTCGGCTGAGGTCTGTATTCCACCTACACCAATCTCAACGACGGTGGCAACGAGCCCCGTTGAAACGACTGTGTTCGTCGAAGAAAACGAGGAAGAAATTGTCACGGCTACTGCCGACGTAACGGTGACGAAGGAAGAAATTTGTCCTCAAGAAAACGGAGACGTGTCAAATTCCACGCCCGAAACCAATGAACTTCATCCGGAGAAGGGGGAGAGTGAAAGTAAGTCATTCCAATGTAATAGTTTTAAAAGCGAATTATTTTGTCGTTACTGGGGTAGCGAAAGAATTAGAGGGTACGGTACGCAGTATTTAATTCAAAATTATTGAAGTGAGTAATCGGCGAGTATTCTAGACATAAATTAGAAAATTTTTGGGCGCGAGGAGTTTGACCGCCTTAAGTAAGGGGGCTCTTTTTCGTCATTTTGTCGTTACTCAAGTTACAGTTTTAAATTAGCTCCAAGTATGGATGCTGATGCCACAAATAACTTTAGCGTAGCGATCGTTGGGATTGTGAATGAACGAAATTTTGAACAGTATTCGTAAAATAGTTTTGTTAAAATTTTACTAGACTTAAATGGATAAAAAATACCGCGATAAATTACTCAATGCACCGCACACTAATTGTCGTGGTAAGTGAGCGAAAGAAAAATTTCGTTTCGTTAAATTAGCGCACGATCATCATGGCTGATAGAGCTCGGATTGATTCCTACGGAGTACTTGCTTTCGTCCCCATCCCATCTTTATTTTTTTTTTACTATTTCGCTGGAAATTTGGCCATTACGTCTTTGACGGCGTGTCGTAGTTAAGTAACGTTAGGCCTATGTCTGCGTTCATGGTTCAACGGTACTCCGATTA
>JAQIWS010001573.1:0-10822 GCA_034696085.1 Stigmatogaster subterranea | reverse complement strand
ACAGAAACATGTTTGTTGCAGTCGTATGCAACTCTACAGTGCCTGTTTTGCTCTGATTTGTTCTCCATTTCACTGTTGTTCTCAAAAAAGAAAATGTTCTAAACTTTTGAAACGAAGTGTAGGAGCGACTTTACTCGCGCCTGTGTCTCGGCTGGCCCGTTAGGAAGTCGGATTACTTGACCCCTACGGTGATTGATCATTTTGTTTCGCTCGCGAGTCACCTTGTTTTTGACTATGCTTAGTGTTGTTTGTGGTTTGAGTTGAGATTCTTGGTGGGGAGTAGATTATCTTCTGGTTGTTTAGCCACTGGCTGGGTTGGCGGGAGTGGGGACGCGGCGATGAATCGGTTGTTGAGTCGATTGGCTGATCCCCCTCTGCACCCCATCTCCGAGTTTACGTAATTCCTGTGATTCCCAGCTTGAGGCTGGGGTGGTCGCGCCTCTTGAGTTTCAGTCCCCTGGAAGCAGGGCCTGACCTCTCGCGGCACGCCCTTCCTGACATTGTGATTGTTTGTTTTTAATGAGTTTACTTTTTGATTTATTGATTTTGTGACTTTTGGTTGATTTGGTTTTGAATTGTTGGGTTTTGTTGACGGCTGTCCTTCTGGTTTTGCGGGAGGGGGTTGGAGGGTTGTTTAGAGTTGAAAGTTCCTCCTTCCCTGTTGCCTCCTCCGCCGCAGTGTGGGGGCAGCGGTCTGTCCTGACAGTATGGTCCGGACGATTTTGCTTGGTTTTTGTATAGATTTGAGTTTGCATGTTGGGTTGATTTTGTTTTGTTGACCTATTGGCTGGGTGGGTTTGCTGGGGGATGTTCTGGGGTTGTATGAGTTGAATGGTCCTCCTACCCCCTGGGGCATCTTCCGGGCTTTTCTGTGATAGCTTGGGTTCCCGCCTGGTCAGTTGTGGTGGCTTGACCACCCCTTACGAGGATTTTGTGTTTATGATTATTGAATATCTATTTGGGATTCCTGTTGTGCTTTGTGTGGTCGTTTGTCTTTTGCTTTTTGATTCTGTTGTTAAGTATTGGATTTGGGTTTCGTAATTAGTGATTTTCTGGGAAAACCACCTTGATGAGTGGATTATTTTAGTGTAATTTTTTTTTATTCTAATTTTGGTTTTGCCAACTCTAATCTTTGGAATGTAAAGGTGCTTGCACCAGGTTGGGGGGAGCTGTGATGGAGTAGAAGTGGGTGGCTATTAGCAGGCCTGAATGCTTTAGCGGGACAGGCGGAGGAGCAGAGTTTAAGGCTTATGGGACAACGGCTAATTGCTCCATACAGATTTTGTCAGGTTGCGCCCCTTTGTACCTGCTCGGGTGCACGGAATGGGTTGCGTGGCGCGGGGGAATTTGGACGTTCCAGTCCCGGTTTCTGAACACCCGCACACTGACAGCGCCTTCACTTTTGCAGTGGGAGTGTCAGGATTGGGGGTGTTGAGTGCGAATGAGGGTTTACCTTTTATATGGATGGTTCCGGCATTGATGGCGAGGTCGGTCGGCTGTTACGTTCTTGGAGGACAGAGAGCGGGCTGTGTGGAACCGGCATTTGTCGGACGACTGTACAGTGTTTCAGGGAGAGCTGCAGGCGCTAAGGAGGGCGGCTGCTGCGGCCCTTGTAGTCTCACGTAAGGGCCAAAAGGTTAACATCTTGTCAGATTGCCAGTCTGCGCTGGCTGTAGTGGTCAGCGGTAGTATTAATTACCGTAGCACCCTTGATGCATGGATTGATCTCTGCGGTTTGAGGGGGCGCGTTGTGATGGTTGTATTGGACTGGGTTAAGGCTTACGTGGGTACTATTGGTATTGAGGGCAGACGAGGAGGAGAAGAGGTCTTCTCTCTCTGGAGAGCGCATTGATCATTTGTTACCATTGTCATCTTTGCGGCACCGCTCTCGTTGTGAGATGATGCGTCAGTGGCAGGGGGGTTGGGACACTGCGGTTACTGGTCGCGTCATCCATGAATTTGTCCAGACTGTCTCCCGGCTGGGATGAGGTGATATCCGGCCGGGTGTTGCACTTAGTTACGGGGCATGGCCCTTTCAATAGTTATCTGGCTGGTTTTCATGTGGGTGAAGCGCTGCCTCTTTGTTTATGTGGAGGGGCTGTGGACGATGTTTCACATGTGATCTTTGACTGTAAACTGCCGGCCCGAGCGGGGCGCGTGTGTCGTCTCGTGTTGGTTGGCCTGCTCGTTGGCCAGATTAGCTTTCGCCGGATATGCTTTAGCAATTTGCCCGTTTTGCAGATCTTGTTATATTTGACTGTCTGATGTGTTTGTACTGGGTTTGAATGGTTGTTTTCTGGGGTCTTTGACTTTGAATTATTTGTCTTTTGGGTGGGAGTTTGACTGTTGCGGCGCTTAAATGGGTGGGATCGACGAGGAGGGCTGCAGTTTTGGTCGGTGCTTGAGTCGATGGGCTGACCCTCCCCTGCATTCCCTTCTCAAGTTTCTGTGATTTTGTTGGTCCCTCACTGCCGGCTGGGGTGGGCCAAGCCTCTTGCAGATCGGTTACATGGAAGCGGGTGCTGACTTTTCGCGGCCAGACACCCCATCGTTTTGCTGCTACGGGGTCTGAATTTGTTATTTGGTTGATGGTTTTGGGTTAAGGTATTTATGCTTTTGTTTTGGTTTTTTGGATTTGTTGATCGTGGTCGGGTGTACCTGCGGGGGGGCGAAGTCTGTATGAGTTGAAAGTTCTTCCGCTTCATCAGCCACCCCTCTTTGGTTGCCTCGGCCGGGTGTTGAACCTCTTCACAATTTTTGCTTGGTTGTCTGGATTAAATTGGTTTTGATTATGGTTTGGTTAGGTTTCGTTGACCTTGAGCTGGTAAGGTTTGCGGGGAGGACCCAAAGGGCTGTTTGAGTCGAATGTTCATCCTCTCAGACAGCTCCTTCCCGGGGATCTGTGATACTTTAGGTTTCCTCACTCTCTGGTCGTGGTGGCCTGACCTCACTTTACGAAGTTCTTTCGTTTATTGTTGTTCTTTTGGGGTTGATGTAGTCTTAGTCATTGGTGTTTAGCTGTTGGGTTTGATTTTGTGGATTTTAGATTATGCTCCTGTGGAGTGTTTGTGTGAGTGTTGTTTATTGTAATGTATTTTGTGAGTTTTGGTGTTTCGAAGTTTTTCTGGTTCTGCCAGGTCCATTTTGTTTGGGAGATTAGGGTGCTTGCACTGAGTTTAGGGGGTGTGTGAGCAAATGGTAGATGGATGGCGTGACGGCCCGCGGTGCTGATTAGTGGGACGGGCGGAGGCTTAAATTTCATGTACAAACATTTCAAAACATTTACAGAAATTTCAAGCACATACTCCGAATTTGTATTGTTGCAAATGGGCTCTAATTTGTACATTTAATGTAACTATTTTTCAGTTTTAAGTAAATTACTTTATTATTTAGTACAATGTACATGTTGTTACCCCTGCTTTCCTGCACTGTGATGCAGTCGTTTAATTTTCGTCACTTTTTTTAGACTTAGAAAATACTTAAATCATTTCAACATTATTGAAATTTAGGTAAATCGACCATGCCATACAACCTTCTACTTGAAAATTTTGCTCCAAGTCCATTGGTTAAAAAGTTAGAATTTGAATGACCCTGAAGATGACCTCTGACGTCATCCTTCACGTCACCACTGAATTCGGCAACCCTACATTCCTCTTACTTGTAGTCTGTGTAAGTAGATTTTGATTGGGATCAGACGTTTCCAAGTTATTAGACTGGAACACTTTAAAAAACACCCTGTATATCGGAGTTTTTTAATTTAAATTTTTCATAGTAACTGTCTTAATATTTAGCGCAACGAAGTGACTAGTTCAAATGCAATGAAGTTGAAGGCGTTAAAACGAAGTTTGGTTTTTTTTCTAGAAAAAATAGTAACGTGACCAAAATTACAACTGATCGACATGTTGGAATTAAAAGATATCTTCGAGAACAACATCCAGACATTAAACATAAATTTGATGTATTTCATGTTGCTAAAGTTAAGTACACTTATGAAAATACAGAATCTTAATAACTTTCATTTTTCGTAGGCTTTAAGAAAAAAATTCTTGCTGCCAGCAAAACGAAGCGTTTAGCCAAAATTAAAAATTGGGCACATTCTGCATCAAACCACCTTTACTGGTGTGCCAAGACCAAGGGGAGCTTATTTAAGCATGATACTCACTTTTCACAAAAAATCTCAATTTCGATGAAAAACTTTGCAAATTCCCTGTAAGTTACATTTCCATACTTAATTAGAAGTAAAATTTGACTGAATATCTAACACAATGAGTACTGACAATATACAATTTCAGAATGAAAAAAAAGTTCTGTAACATTAATTATCGCAATTGCGCACACGACAGTAATAAAAGCCAATTAACAAAATTCAGAAGTCATAATAGAGAGATTGCGATTTTGGTTACGTATACGTATAAAATCAACGTATAACATATAAACCCCTGCATACGTTAAAAAATCCAAAGAAATCCACGTATAGCTTGGGTTTATATGTGTGTGTATACGTTGACCCAACTTATAAATTGAGCATGCGCAGTTGAAGTGACCCTGAACTTTGTTGTGACCACGGTTGTGACCCTTTACTTTCCGCCACGTTTTCCACCAATCTATCACAAAAATGTGACAAAATAGCTCTAAATTTTGTGTAATTCCACTAATATTTTGTTAGTTTTAGATAGATTTCATTAAACTCTATCGGATTATACCAAAATTTTAACTCGATGGCAAGTTTAAATTATCTTCGGTATACGTAGTACGTTCACAATTCACGCATGCAAATCGCAATCTCCGTGACGTATAAAATTTAACGTATAACTTGTAACGCATACAACAGTTATAAGTTATACGTTAAAAATTTTTGCAATCTCTCTATTGTAGACCATAATAAGCTATCAACCAACAAAATTTGTGACGCAAGCACTGCCACGCCCCTTCTCCCGGCAGGCACTGCGCCTCACTTTGAACAGCTGACGGACTGGGAGGAGAGAACAGTTGAATAGAGAATGTGAAACCGGAAAGATGTAGTGTTTGAATCGTACAGACTGAAAGATTCCTTTCCACCCAATAGCCAAGTCTGCCTTCCGGGAAGTCACGACACTCCGTGAGTGCTGTTTCGGCAAAGGAATAAACGAGTTACAGTGAGACAAGTTTGTGTTTATTGTGTCTTGCACGCGCTTTGGACCGAGAACGTTGTCTGTGCGCGATCTCCAGAGACGCGTCACAAATTATACAAAACACTTTCATTAAATAGGCAGAGTTAAACTGAAATTTCCAGTTTACGTTATAGATTCGTTAGAACGCCATTCATATTCAGACGGGGCAAAAAATATTTAAGGTAACAAATTGTTAGCTAGCGAAATATGGGTACCATTTAGCAGCTTTCTACGCTTAATGTCCTACCCAACACCTGAGATTTAAGAAATAATATATTTAATTTATAATTAAATGTAACTAACCAAGGTAAAGATAAAATGCTTACGCATTCATAAACCATACATCAGTCCATAATGACATTTTAAGTTTTTTTTCACAACATTGATGGAACTTCGGAAATGAAAGTGTTATTTAAACATAGCATTAAAAACTCAGTTTCGTTTATAATTGTAAAACTTTTACGTCACCAACAGTCAACAAACTGCATTTTGACAATTAATATTTTACATATATCATCGCTCACAAGTTGTCCAAAACTTTGAAATTTAAATTATTTACATCAGTTATTTTCTCTCAATTACGCACAGAAAATACATTTGAAATTCTTCAATACAGTAGAGTGAGTAGACTCCTGATTATCAGGGAATCATCACCATTTTTTCACCATTTTCACGAGAAATTAACATTTTTTCCTATGAAAAATATTGCAGATTGGTAAAATACAAAAGTAAATGAAATTGTTTTGTGGGTGTTCGCATGTTGCTTTGCTCCTCAAATGATCAAGTGGAAAAACCGAATAATTTTGCCACGTTTTAAAGAAATTGTGTTTGTATAATCTATTCGAAACATATGACAAAAATACTGTATAATAAGGTTAACCATTATTAGTAAAGATTTTCAACATTTACGGATAAATCGAGACTTTGGTTATTCGGGTAAAATCATTTTCCAACCCTCCCAGATAATCGGGAATCTACTGTTTTTGTATTTATACCTTATGATTGGCTTGACAATTCAGTCATCAGAAAACACTCGCTGCCTAGATGTTTCTTTGCGACCCCTAACCAAAGTTAAATCCCACAATACTGTACCTTAAACTTAACTTTACACAACATCAAAGCAGCATCGCAATAAAAGCAATTCAGTGACGCAGTGGTCACGCCAAACATTTTAAAATTGATTCAACAATATAGTATACACAATATTTTCCAAAGCCAAATAACTTATTGCTTACAATTCCAATTATACATATTCTTTAAAATTTCAAACAAGTGGATTAAACTAATCCATGTGGCAAATTAAATTAGTGAAAATTCAACAATTATTAAAAAAAATTGCAAATTTTGATGACTCCACCGTAATTTACCCCAAAACTTAGGGAAAATATTAAATATTCAGTGAATAAATTTATCAGGCAAAGTGCAAATCACTGTAAATTGTAAGTTGGAAACTACGAAAATACAAATTCATTACAGAACAGTTATTTCCAAAAGCATGCAATAAAATAATATTTTTAAATCAAATTTACGTTCTAAAAGCTACCACCTACGGACACATCGACTAAAAATCTTTTTGAGCAAACAGTTTAAGCGAAAAATTCAAATACTGCACGGTGATAATTGTAGGCCTAAGACCATATTTGAGTAATGCATAAAACAAATTCAGTTAAGCACACTTAAAACCCAACCAAATAGTACTACAGTACTAACTAGATTTCTATTCACATAATCTAATTAATAAATGAATTGGAAGAAAATCTTGGTGCCCAAATGATGCGTAATCGTAGTCAGCAGCCATTTCCACCAACGTTCGAATCATGGTGGTTCCAATACGCTTCGTCTTGTGTCCACTCGTGTGAACCCCGTACGAGATTTCCTTGAAGCTGATTGGCTTAAATTTCAATTCACTCAAATTACATCAGTAGTGATGATATGGCGTAACTGTCGAAACTCCAAAAATGAACATGGAGTTATTTTCAACTTTTCAAAAGTTGAAATTTACATTTTACCAAAAAATTACAATTAAAATGTTATTTATCGTACACAAAAAAACACACAAGTAATACATTAGTAAACTACTTGACTAATCTTATACAAACAAAATTATTGTTTTTTGAGTAAATTTGTGTAAGAAATAAACTCAAAATAGAATGATTCTGGTTATATACGTAAATGATAATTTAGAAAATCGTAATACCCTAATAACAATTTTTTTCAGCCAGAAATTACGAAAAATAAGTGAAATTTGTTACACCCACTCATTAAATTAACAAATCACATCAAAGTCACCTGTACCGTAAAAATCATCAGACTATAGCAGATTAAAACTATAAAAATACAAGTTTACCACTATTTCGAAGTTATTTTTACGTTCGAATTAGCGTTAAATCAAATCCACAACCAATTTTTACAACACAACATATCAACACCAAACCCCACGTTCCGCCATCTTTAACTGCCGGGAGATTTCGCAGCTGCGGGACTGCATAATCAAAAATTAATCGCCGCTAACTGCTACAGACATAAAATATTTCTTTTATTTAAAATAAATATAAAATTATTCATGACATTCGCAGACTTTACCTGCACAAAGAAACACAAGAAACATCACGCTCAAAACCGTTGTAAAATTCAGCCATCGTCATTGGTTACCGTTTAAAACTCATTAGTTGCTGGTTGCTCGTTAATTCTTCACCGGTTCTTCGCCACAACTTTTCAACTTTTCATTGGTTAAGACAAGAAGTGTCTTACATTTTACTAAATTTTCCGACATCTAATATAAACAATAATTACGAAGCCTAAACTTTTTACATCTACCTACATCTAAAGACGACAATTCTTAGATTTTTGAAAGCTAACATTATGTACAACTTGCGTTATTAATCATTATTGTTCTTTGTCACGGACCCGTCAGCCATTTTTGCTCGTAAGTTTAATATTTTTTCGATTCGATTTAAATTTTACCGCAATATTTTACCTAACACTCGCGCTTATTTCAGACATTCTGCTTAAAAATCTCAAAATTTAACCTATAAAAAATGGACGACTTCGATGCTCTCAAGGATCATAACGGATTAACACCAGATGATGGATTATCCCATCTCGACTCAGGATTACAACTAATTTATGACGGGATGATACAACTTCGCCTCAGTAACGATTATATCCAGTGCACATCGACCTATTCGCCCAAATATCGTAACAAATTCGGACCAATAATATTAAGCAAAATTGGAGAAAGGATGTCGTCATTCGATAACGACTTACGATCATTTGCGAGGAAGATTTCGAAATTTAAGCGAGATGTCGCAGATTCAATGAAGAATATAAAAGAAGGCAAAGATGAAGTTGAAGAATCGTTTACAAATCGAATGGAAACGAAGTTTGGCAAGGTGACAGTTTTGAACTTAATGCCTTACGCGATTAACGTTGTTGTAATGATTTGGTCATTGTGTTGTTTGGATGCTTGTACAAAGCACTTTGATAAAGATTTATGCCAAAATTTGTGATTGAAATACGAAATTAAAGTTCTTTTTGTAAATCCACAATTTTATTTCGGTTTGATTTATTTACAATCGCAACGATTTTGGTATTTGTAATTAAAATAATCTTTGTTTCAAGTACGTTGATTGTCGAAATCGAATTTGTCGAATGTTTTGTGACACTGTTTTTAACCAAATTGAATGTCGTTGCAAGTCAACATTTCTAGTATTCAGACGATTTCATTTCGGATTGTATGTGAATAGTTTGCCTTTTTTCTGGCTTTTTTAACATGTTACACGTGCAGTATAATTTACAACATTCTTTACGATTTTTGTTAATAACTGTAATTAATTATCAAGGGCGCCATTAATTACCATTTCGGTGCATTGTTCTTGCCGTAAAATTTTATCTTCATCCACAAAGTTGGTTTTAAGGCAATGTTTCTCCAATGTTGAGATACCAGGACAATTGTTGAAAGCAATCAAGGGTTAAAAAGTACGAATAAAAATCATCATTATCACTTCTTCTGGTTACATTTCAAAATCCATAAATCATTTTGTTTGATTAGTTTTTTTTATAACAAACGACCTTAAAAATGAAAATTGAGACTTAATAATGCACTGCTAGTGTAAAGAAAAGAATTCCAATTATTGTTCAACAACAATGCGTCATTGATCATTATTGTTCTGTGTTGAGTGGCATCATGGGTATGAAACAACAATTGTAGAAAATACGATAAAATTTGACAAAATTTATTTCCGTTTGATTTCTTTAAAGTTGCGTTAACAATTAAATATTTCCTCGTGCGTCAGTAATCATTGTTGTGACGTCACGTGCGCTTAGAAGACAAAGTATTTTAGAAGTGTAGTCGAAAGCGAACAACGTTAGCCATTTTATGAAAATCTCTTGTTTGAAACCAAAAATGGATGACTTCGAAACTCTCAACGATGAATCAAAATCAGACGATGTATTATCAGGCGTCGAATCAGGATTACAACTAATCTACGACGGGATTGAACAACTTCGAGTCGGTAAAACTCAGAACGAACACACGTTTGTTGATTTGGCTGTAAAATATCCGAGCAAAGAGAAATCTTTGAAAAAACTTGACAAAACGACGATGATCTTCGACATGGATTCGCAACGAAAACTCAACTTTGGCAATAAGTTCGAATATCAATACTCGAACGACAAATACACTGTCCGAATTACATCGAATACTGTAAGCACGCAATACAAATTCGTCGACTATTATTTTTCAAGGATTTATTTTTCGTTCGATAAAGAAATTCTTAGAATTGCGAACAGCTGCGGAACGAGTCGAACAAGCGTTGAGACAAGTTCGACCCGACGACAAGATTTTCGACGAATACGTGTACACTTCGACAAGTGGAAAATTCGACGTCGTAATTTCGGTTAAAAGCATTGATGTAAGTCGATAAATTCAAATCTTCAACTTTCTGGGTTTTTGTTTTTATTTATATTTTTGTCGACATTAGCGCATTATTAGAGCAGCAGAAGTTAGACATCAGTTTAGAAAGATGAAATTAGATTCGATTTACGAAGACAACGGAGAACTGATGACTGTCAATGTCAACGACGCTGTCAAAGACTCAAAGATTGATTTGGAAGAAACGGAGGAAATCGGACATGATTGTGGTAAAGTTCGTTCCCTTGAAATAACAGATTAGTATTCTGTTAATTCAAGGGAACAGTTTCGTTCTCTTGAATTAGTTTAATTTTATTGAAATGTCAAACAAGATGGCAATTACTTAGCTGCATCTTAAAAATATTTACGTTTAGTGAGCTAATACTTGAATTTTACTACCAGTGAAAATTTCGGTATACAACCCAGTATTGTGCAAAAAGTTTACTTAGTTTGAATTTTTACGAATTAATCAAAATACCGGTAAATATTGGTCAAAATACTGTGAGCTGTTTTTGCATTGAATTTAATCATATGTACTGTATTAGGTAAAGAATCTTGCCATTTTGTAAGCGATTGATGTAAATTTTTTAATGGCGTATGCAACAAAATTAAGAATATTCTCGTTTTAATTATTTTTGTCAACGATATAGCAAGTCGCAAAGACAGCTATCGACTTGAATCATTAGCTGCATTCAATTTCGTTAAGTTAAGATGAATTAAATGACTTAAAATTAAGTTAAGTCATCTTATGTGACTTATT
>JAQIWS010001572.1:0-10822 GCA_034696085.1 Stigmatogaster subterranea | reverse complement strand
GTTGTACCTGGAACTCACATCACCATGACTGTCGAGACAAGTATTTTGCATCATCGAAATACTACGGCACAATTATGTGTACCTTATAAAAATTTTGAAGAGTGTAGACTAAATTGTTACACCAACAAAATGCAGCATCAAATACTGTGCAGGTAATACTCACTTAGCCATATTTACTACGGATTGAGTTATTAACAACACAACATTTGTTTAAATCTCTAATAAAGACTCCCATTTATGGACAACCTTAACAAATCATTATGCCGCAATTCGAAGACAGCTAGAACATCACTAGAAACGTATAAAAAGATTATTTTACACAGCGATGTAATAAGAGATTGCAACTGCAATCGTCCTTGTCGAGAAATAGTTTTTAAATTTCACAGGGCATTTCACTATATATTGCCTTATCCTTTATTTGTTAAAATCGAATTACACGCTGCAACTAACCTAATTGAAAATATTATTGAAATACCAGCGTTTAGTCTCGTCAGCTTACTGTGCATGTTCGGAAATTTAATAGGTATCACATTGGGTCTGTCTGTTTTATCGTTTCTACACACTGTATTCGCAAATTTTAACTCGGTTGTTAAGTACTGTACAAAAACTCGCTAGATTTTTTCTTGCAACTTTAAATTTCTGAATTCTGTACACGTAAAAGAAAGAAAAAAAGTGCAGAAATGTATGTGTTCTTCTGTGAACGACTCATAATTATGCCAACTCTCTGCACAAATTACACGATTACTAACATTTTAAATTTTACTGTTATTACAACTACAACTATTATAAATTCATGTTGCGTGATAGTGGCACTGGCTAAATTCCGACAAATCTCAATTTTAAAATTATATCTTACAACTACATCGTTGTGTGAATGTGTAAAACTATAATACAAAAAAAATGTAAAACCTAAAATTATCACCTACCGCTTGAAGTCTTGGGTATCGACGTTGATAAAGTCGACCACGTGGTAATGAAAATACAACGTGAAGATTTTAATTTTCTTGCTTCCTAATGTGAATGAAAAAAGAGTGAGAAAAATTTTAATATTGCACGTGAGTATAAGCATTGAGCAAGTAGCAAAAAATTTGAATATTAAGTGATCGTGAAAATATTAATAACAAGAGGTTTTATGTATTTTTAATCCGAAATCGCCAAGAAACCATAGAAAATTCAATGTTTAAAAAATAAATTGATCAATGACTTGCAAAAGCAAGCAAATTACAGAAATAGCTCAAAACTTCATTGTATGATTCTGGGCGTTTATTCCCAGATTTAGAAATGTATAGAATTGGCGCCGTTCTCTTAAATTTTCGTCATCACCATTATGTAGTGGACATATCCGAAGATTTGTTATCAAGACACATAATTAAATATATTGCTTAAAATTTATTAATGTAGATTTCATTAACATAAAATTAACCCGCACAAATTGCAACGAAATATAATCCATTTTTAAACAATTCTTATTTGGTGTGAAAATCCATTTAATCGTAACGTATAATATTCGGCATGCATTGATGTTGGAGCAACATCACATTTTATGAAACTCAGTTCTAAAAATTGACACAATGTTGATTACATTTAGGGGAATAAAAGGGAAAATAAAAAGGTAAAATCCCAACGCACGCAATAATTTCTCAGTAAAATGTTGTTTTTCGCCAGTGGTATTCACTATCTTGCATGTTATGAACAACATGACACGTATTGATTTTTATCCGAGTGGAATAATTTATTGCATAAATAATATTTTTCGTAAAATTCGTAGGGAATGCAAACACGCAAACTCTTTCAAATTTATTCACTCTAATCTGATCAATAAGACTTCAAATATGTACGCGCAATTTATTATTACACAATGACAGTGTTGGGTGACAAAAGACGTTTCCAAGAAATGTTTTTCCTAACAACATACACGCAATACAGGCCTTTGTTTTGGACTTGTATGCAAAAAAACAAATTTTAATATTTATTGGAAGAAAGCTAATAAAACAGCAATAAAATAACCAGTGTTCGATGTACAAAGATATGATGGCGATTTAAGACAATCTGCTCCTTTGAACACATCGTGTAAAATATCCTTGTCTGATATTCAAACAAATTGTTGGGTAATCGAATCTTATTTTTATTATGCTACACTTTTCATTACTTTTATCTACGCGTATAATCGCAATTTTAGGTTTTTAAAAATTTAACTTGTTTGCAGTCGCAAAGATATTTCGTTACAGCTTTGAAAATCACATTCCTTTATTTTTATGTAGTGATGATGATGATGACGGTACCAAATCACAAAAACAATAGACATCTAATTTTAAAAAAGCAGATGCGACACCTTGTGAAGACAAGGTTGTCGAAATTGCGTCGAATTGATGTCACGCATGTTGAAAATTTTTTTAACAACAGTCAGAAAATTTCAAATATTTTTTTCCGCTGTGTATGGCTTATTATTGGGATCTCCTGTATTTTTATTTGCCTTTACCAGATTTACGATAGAGTTTATTACTACGTGTCACGTCCAGTACGTACTGATGTTGACTCTACTGATATTATCACCATGCCGTCGATTGCACTTGATAATACTTACACAGAAGCAATGAGACCGTATTGGAATAGAATTAGAAACAAACTACCCCAGAAATGTTTGGACATGATATGTGGCATAGCACTTCACAGTGACCAGCAAGGAATAAATTTCTCAAAATTCTGGACGGCGACTAATGTTACGCCAATCATAACAAGCATTATGGCTTTAGATGTGAGGGGTATTAAAAAGTTTTTTTAAAACGTAACTGTAATGCTTCAAATTTTCCAGGACAAAAATATCTTAGCTGACGTATATTTGAATTCTAGTACTGGCAACAATCATTCACACCAATCAATGATACAATGGTCTAAAAAAAACACAATACGAGGATCAGCAACAGTAATTAAACTAAGTAATTACGATGACGGAGATTAAGAAAGACATGTTTTATCGTAACGCTAAATTATGTACCACTAGGCAAGATGGTAAATATAAGAACAGCTATTCGGATTCAACTGCAAAATTATGGATACTGCTTGAAACCAACGGTGATTGTACGTATTAAGCAAAACAAGTATTATTTTTCTTAGTATTATTTATTGATTCACAATTGTCCATACTTGACCTGAATAACATGTGAATGGTCTAAAAATGCAATTCACGATCAATTTAATCAACGTGGGAAAATATTGCTAACGGAAGCAAAAACAAGATTTCTATTCCTCATTATTTATAAATAATGAAAATTTTGGATTTTTGTAGTTTTCGATTGACAATGTTCTCCCATTCTACTATTATTTCTCTCTGTCACTGGACAATGAATGGCTACTAACGTATGCAATGAAGCAGGTATGGGTTAATTAATCTGACAACTAACTCGTGGTAAAATATTGTTATCTCCTACGTCAGTACACATTACTCAGTACTCGTGGATCACCGTGCGAATCAGATAATGCAGTTAGAGAACGATGTATAATGAAATGTCTTCGGAATAAATTTAACAACTTGGGCTGTTGGTAATGGATCAAAATGAGTACAGATAATTTTAGAGCAGATCACCAATTCTTTACCTGTCGAACCGTAAATGCCTATAACTATTCGCAATGTCTTACCCTGGTAGACTTTAAACTCTCAATTCAAGTGCCGCTTTTAAACAGCACAAGTAGTACAAGTAATGTTTTACGCATATATCTCGCACATTTTTTTTAGTTTTGTAAAAACAGTTTCATGAATAATTAAGACATTCCTTTTTTATAAGGTTACCATATATGCCAAGTGACATGAACTTAATTGACTGCAGCAATTTGAACAACGCATCTGTGCCATTAGAAGTTTACTCAAAATCATACCACTTTTTGAAGGCTGTATCACCCACTTTCACCTGCTCATGTAAAAGACCTTGTACCGAAACAAAATTGTTCCTGCAAGTTTTCGAAAAAGAAAGCGGCGAGTTCATTTTAATCTATAAAAGCAGAGAGTCAACGATGATGAAAACAACTGAAAAATTTGCGTACGATATCATCAGTCTTCTTGTCGACATTGGCGGAACACTGTGCCTATTTTTGGGACTTTCAATATTATCAATCTTACAATTATTGCAATTAACCGACCTTCATCGCAATCAAAAATTGAAAAAGAAATGCGAGAAATATAACACAATTGTTGACAAAGAATGGAGCAAATTGATAAAGGAGAAATTTCATATTCGTCATGATCCAAGTCCGAGAAAGTATTGCGGGGCAATTGTTATCTCATTTTTAACTACACTGTTAATTACCCTGATCTATCTTCAAGTGCAATTTTATGTTAGCGATCCTACTCGAACAGTAATTAGTCTTACGGAAAACGACATGGTTTATCTACCTGATGTGATCGCTTGCGGTCAAGGATCAGAAATTGCTACATTAACAAAACAATTTGCGGAACTTAAATTAATGAATGAATGTGCCGTGCATCTTCTTGACCTTATTGACATCACAAACATAACATTAGACAAACCAGTAATTGAATATTTATGGGAAAGTCAATTGCAATTGGTGAGCAAAAATGTTTGCAGTACTGTATTACAATGAGCTATTACAATGATGTTTTATAGGGAGTAATAAATTTATTCCTAGACATCACCAGACCCAAAATCACAACGGGAACGCGTAAACAACATTAAAACTTACGCTGGATTATGTCGTAAGATATCATTCAGTAGGTCGTTGAGTGTTGCAATGCAGAAAACATAACAAGAATTGCGAATTATAAATTTAATTTCTAGCGCCAGAACCATTTGTTGGTCTAGGTGGTTCTCACATTCTCGAGTTCATCGTTTATGGAAATGAAAATTGTGCAAAAAATCTTGTCCAGGTGAGTGCCAGATTATTTACTACCGATATCACACATCATTCACGAATAGAAAAATTAATGGCAAATTACACGCAATTAAAATTGAATTTATAGATTAAACTACAGTAAATGACTTTTGATAACCAAATATATTTTGAAATCCGTATGTTAGAAGCATATTTGATCTCCATCGCTTTGTTATTGCTTTTACCCAATAGGCTTACTTACATGCGTACTTTCTTCATTTAAATAATTTTGTACATTATTATTTCAGCTGTAATACGAATTCGTATTATATTCATTTAATGAACGTAAAATATGTATTCAGGTGTACTCAATATCTCCAGAAAGTAGTTACCACTCTGCAATCCTAAATCAAATAAGTATTACGTCTGGAGTAACCAGTGGCATAATTTTTGAAACGTCTGTGTTAAAATATCGCTGGACTAAGCAACATCCGTGTTTGACTTATAAGGATTTTGATCAGTGTAGACTAAATTGCTACACGAATAAAATGCAACAACAAATAATGTGCAGGTAATAATAATTTTGAAACTCCTAGTACTGTAGCAACATTATATACAAGCAACATTCATTTCAATTTCTTTATCGATTAAGACTGCCATTTATGGATAATCTTAACAAGACATTATGTCAAAATTCGAAGACAGCTAAATCATCGCTAGCGTCGTACTTAAAAATTATTTTGCAAAGCAACATTGTACAAGATTGCAACTGTCATCGCCCTTGTAAACAGAAAATAGAAAAATTAATTTGGGGATTTTATATGCCGAGTAAATCTAGTCCCCGAAATGTCACAATCTATCTTTACACAGTAACTAAGCTTGTTGAAAATATTACTGAAATACCCGCGTTTAACCTAACAAGTTTACTATGTGTGTTAGGCAATTTAATTGGCATAACATTAGGCCTGTCTGTTTTATTACTTCTGCAAATTGCATTTATTAACTTCAACAAGATTGTGAAGTATTGTCAAATTAACCGTTAGACTTTCTGCACGAATTATTACACGAATATAAATTATCGATGTGAATTATGAATTGTCGATGTGAATACTGTACTACGCAATAAATATTTTTTAGATAAAACAACCTTTAGCTAACTATGCAAATCTCAGATTGTGTATTTCCTACAGAGTAACCGTTTTAAAATACCTGAGCAATTAAATGAGTCATTACGTAATTTTTTCTTTGATTTGGCAGACATTATCAGGTTTGTTATTATCTTAAGCAGTTAGCACATATTTGCTTTTTGTTTAAATATTTGTCCCCCGTACATTGTTGTGTGAGTGTGAGAAAACAGACAACAAAAAATTTGTAAAAACTAAATTTGTCACCTACGGTTTGAAGTCTCGGACATCACGGTTGATGAAGTCGACCTCGAAAATGTAACGCGAAGATTTAAATTTTCCTGTTTCCTATGAAATGAATGAAAAAAGTAGGAGAAAAATTTTAACATTGCACGTGAGTGTAAAAGTTAAATAAATAGCAAAAAATTTGAATATTATGTGACAATGAAAATATTAATAACGGGAGAATTTATGCATTTTTAATCAAAAATACCGAAAATTCAACGACTAGCAAAAATATTGTAACATTGTAAGTACTATATCTGGTACAGTATTGCCATCTGGTTTTGTTAACTACAGTTACGAATTATAAATTTTCCTGTACATAAATTCCAAATGTGTGAACATAAAATTGCAATAAAATTGTCTCAAATTATAGTTGGAGTAGAGTAGATATTTCATCAACCGCAACCAAAGATTTACTTCGCGTGGCTGCCATTATGCTGAATGTATGCTTGCAGAATCAGCTTAAAAATTCAAAATGTGATTCTGGGCGTTTTCTCCCAGATTTAAAAGTAAATACGTAGAATTGACGCCGTTATCTTCAATTTTCATCATCACCATTATGTGGTGGACATATTCGAAGATTTGTTATCACGACAAAAAATTAAATATATTATATAAAATTTATTACAGTAGAGTCCATTAATATAAAATTAACCCCTACAAATTACAACGAAATATAATTAATCTTTAAACAATTCTTAATTGGTATGCATTGATGTTGGAGCAGTTACTGCTCCCACCACATTTTATGAAACGTAGTTCTGACATAATTCTGGATTAAAATTAGGAAGGAAAAGACAAAAGAGAAAGGTGAAATCCCAACGCACAGAATAATATCTTAATAAGATGTTGTTTTTCGCCAGAGGTATTTTCTATCTTGCATGTTATTATGCCTAAACAACCCAACACGTATTGATTTTGATCGAATGAAAAAATTTATTGCATCAATAATATTTTTCGTAAAATTCGTGATAATTGCCAATACACAAATTCTTTCACGTCTATTCACTATGATCAATTCAATAAGATTTCAGATATATACACGCAATTTATTATTACACAATGACAGTGTTTGGTGACAAAAGACATTTCCAAGAAATGTTTTCCTCACAACATGCACGCAATACACGCCTTTGTTTTGGACTTGGTGTCAAAAAACAAATTTCAATATGTATTGATTTTGGAGTAATTAATAATTCAAGACTTGTTCAATAAATAACAAAGCTAATAAAACAGCAATAAAATATAACCAGTGTTCGATGTACAAAGATGTGGTGGCGATTTAAAACAATCTGCTCCTTTGAACACATCGTATAAAACATCCTTGCCTGATATTCACACAAATTGTTAGGTAATCGAATCTTATTTTTGTTTTGCTACATTTTTCATTACTTTTACCTGCGCGTAAAATCGCAATTTTGGGTTTTTTTAAATATAACTAACTTGGTTGCAGTCGCTAAGGTATTTCGTTACAGCTTTGAATTTCACACTCCTTTACTTTTATGTAGTGATGATGATGATGACGGTACCAAATCATCAAAATAATAGACGTCTAATTTTAAAAAAGCAGATGCAACACCTTGTGAAGACAAGATTGTCGAAATTGAGTCGAAATGACGTCACGCATGTTGAAAATTTTTTTAACAACAGTCTCAGAATTTCAAATATTTTTTTCCGCTGTGTTTGGCTTATTATTGGAATTTCCTGTATTTTTATTTGCGTTTACCAGATTTACGACAGAATTTATTACTACGTGTTACGTCCCGTACGTACTGATGTTGACTCTACTGATATTATCACCATACCGTCGTTTGCACTTGATAATACTTACACAGAAGCAATGAGACCGTATTGGAATAGAATTAGAAACAAACTGCCAAAGACATGTTTAAACATGATATGTATCATGGCACTTCACAGTGACCAGCAAGGAATAAATTTCTCAAAATTCTGGACGGCGACTAATGTTACGCCAACCATAACAAGCATTATGGTTTTAGATGTGAGGGGTATTAAAAAGTTTTTATAAAAAGTAACTATAATGCTTCAAATTTTCCAGGACAAAAATATCTTAGATGAAGTATATTTGAATTCTCATAATGGCAACAATCATTCAAACCAATCAATAATACAATGGTCTGAAAAAAACACAATACGAGGATCAGCAACAGTAATTAAACTAAGTAATTTTGCTGTCAGAGATTAAGACAGAAATATTTTACCGTAACGCGAAATTATACTGCTAGGCAAGATGGTAAATACAAGAACAGCTATTCGCATTCATCTGCAAAATCTTGGATACTGCTCGAAACCAACGGTGATTGTACGTATTGAGCAAAACGCGTGTAATTTTCTTAGTATTATTTATTGATTCACAATTGTCCACATTTAAGTTGAATAACCCGTAAATGGTCTAAAAAAGCAATTCACAAACAATAAAACAAAAACAAGACTTACTTTTTCCTCGTTGTTTGTGAATAACGAAAATTTTGGATTTTTGTAGTTTGCGATTGACAATATACTCCCATTCTACTATTATTTCGCTATGTCACTGGAGAATGAATGGCTATTAACGTATGCAATGAAGCAGGTATGGATTAATTAAACTGACACATATTTCGTATTAAAATATTGTTTTCTCCTACACCAGTACACATTACTCAATACTCGTCGATCACCGTGCGAATCAGATAATGCAGTTAGAGAACGATGTATTACCAAATGTCTTCGGAATAAATTTAACAACTTGAGCTGTTGGTAACGGATTAAAATATTAAATGAGTACAGATAACTTTAGAGCAGATCACCAATTCTTTACCTGTCGAACCATACATGCTTACAACTTGCTTAATGTGTTATCCTGGTAGATTTTAAACTCTCAATTCAAGTGCCACTATTAATCAGCACAAGTAATGTTTTATGCATATATCTCGCACATTTTTTTTTAGTTTTGTAAAAACAATTTCATGAATACTAAAGACATTCCTTTTTTATTAGGTTACCACATATGCCAAATGACATGGACTTAATTGACTGCAGCAACTTAAACAACTCATCTGAGATAAGGAATGTTTACTTAAAATCATACTACTTTTTGAAAGATGTCTCATCCACTTTAAACTGTTCATGTAAACGACCTTGTACCGAAACAAAATTATTCCTGCAAGTTTTCGAAAAAGAAAGCGGCGAGTTCATTTTAATCTATAAAAGCAGAGAGTCAACGATGATGAAAACAACTGAAAAATTTGCGTATGATATCATCAGTCTTTTTGTCGACATTGGCGGGACACTGGGTCTATTTTTGGGACTTTCAACGTTATCCATCTTACAAATATTGCTGTACACAGACTTTCATCGAGATCAAAAATTGAAAAAGAAGTGCGAAAAGTATAACGCAATTATTGACAAAGAATGGCGCAAATTGATACAAGACAAATTTCATGTTGGTAATGATCCAAATCCGAGAAAGTATTGCGGGGCAATTGTCATCTCAGTTTTTACTACACTGTTAATTATCCTGATTTATCTTCAAGTGCAATTTTATGTTAGCGATCCTACTCGAACAGTAATTAGTCTTACGGAAAACGACATGGTTTATCTACCTGATGTAATCGCTTGCGGTCAAGGATCAGAAATTGCTACTTTAACAAAACAATTCGCGAAACTTAAATTAATGAACGAATGTGACGTGCATCTTCTTGACCTTATTGACATCACAAACATAACATTAAACAAACCAGTAATTGAATATTTATGGAAAAGTCAATTACAAATGGTCAGCAAAAATTTTTGCTGTATTACAATGATGTTATACACCGAGTAATAAATTTATTCCTAGACATCACCAGACCCATCATCACAACGGGAACGCGTAAACAACATTAAAACTTACGCTGGATTATGTCGTAAAATATCATTCAGTAAGTCATTGAATGTTGCAATACAGAAAACATAACAAGCATTGCGAATTATAAATTTAATTTCTAGCACCAGAACCGTTTGTTGGTCTAGGTGGTTACCGCGTCGTTAAATTAATTATTAATGGAAATGAAAATTGTGCTAAAAATCTTGTCCAGGCAAGTGCCACATTATTTACCACCGATTTCACATATCTCTCAAAATTGTAAAATTAATGATAATTTACACACATTTATTCTTGAATTTAAGTATTAAACTATAGTAAATGTTTTTTGACAACCAAATACATTTTGAAATTCGTATGTTACAAAAGCATATTTAGTCTCCATCCTTTTGTTATAATTTTTATAATAGCTCAGCTATTCAATAGGCTTACTTGCATGCGAGCTTTCCTCATCTAAATAATTTTATACATTATTCTTTCAGCTTTAATAAGAATTCGTATTATTTTCATATAATGAATGTAAAATATGTTTTCAGGTGTTCTCAATATCTCCAGAGAGAAGTCACCATTCTGCAATCCTAAATCAAATAAGTATTACATCTGCAGTAACCACTTGTATGATTTTTGAAACGTCAGTGTTAGAATATCGGTGGACCAAGCAACATCCATGCTTGACTTATAAGGATTTTGATCAGTGTAGACTAAATTGCTACACGAATAAAATGCA
>JAQIWS010001571.1:0-10825 GCA_034696085.1 Stigmatogaster subterranea | reverse complement strand
AATTGTTGTTAATAATTTTTTCGAATTAGAGTGGATAAATTAAAGCGTAAAAATAATTAATATTTAATTTTGTCGAAAGTTCTTCAAACTTCTTCACCATCATCTTCAAGGCAGGTACCGAGCCAATTGCCAAGCATCTGCTATAACGGTAATTCACTCGGGGAAAGCACTCGAACTAAATCACTTTAAAATTGCGAGATAACAAAATCTAACTCAAAATTTATTAACGTGGAAATTTTTTTTTTTACTTTTTAATAAATATTTTTAATTTTTAATTTCCAAAACGTAGCACTAATTTCCTTCAGTAAACGCAACAACAAAATTGCGAAATCCTTCTTCCTCCCGCATTCATCCGAACATAACCTCAATAACCCTAAAGCAAAAATTTGCATTCTACAAAAGACTCGTTTTCAGTGGACCGTTTCGTACTCGACATTTAAATAAAACTTATTGATAAATTCCCCCACCACCACAAATAACTTAAAATTTATTAATTTATTCTCCCAACCACCACGCGACAAAAATTCCACACATAAAACATTCACCGACAAACGCGAAATGTGACCAAAAACGCACAAAACCAAACCGAGTGTTCTTTTATTTTCCTGAAATTTGTTTTTCTCTCACCTTTTCCACCCCAAAAATATAAATATAATTCTCACCTCCGATATATATATATATATATGCATATATGCATAGAAATAACTGATGATTTATTCATTTATTCATTGGCAAAATGTTGTTCTTCTGCATCCACACCTTTACCCGACTATTTACAAATGCCAAACGCTGAAAAGCAACTCAAACAACACGCCGACCGAACCACGCAACGACGCGAAAATTTAAGACGACAAAAAATTATAAACTATTGAAAGAAAAATAACCCGCAAAAAAAAAAAAAAATTTTTACAACTCGGATTTAAAAAAAAAAAAAAAAATCCACCTGCTTGTAAATTTGTCAACTCGGCGTCAATCTCGTTTTCACTCCGTCATCGAAGATGGGGAAGAAAAAAAAAAAACCCGAAAAAATGTAAACGCGGATTGTGTTGCTCGACACACACGAGCCCGTCGAGAGACGCGTGTCCTATTTCGTTATTTTTCGCGCGCATATTGATCCGTCGACCTGGACACGAGCCGAGAATAATAATAAAACGAAAGCCACCGCACCGTGCAACCATTCTTTCGTATATATTGCAACAAAAGGAAAAAGAATGAGTGAATCTCCTTTTCGTATATACGTACGTAAGTCGCATGCGTTATCAAGAGCAATGGGCTTTCTAAAGCAGGACAATCCCCAGACTCCACGTCGCTGTCTGCGAAGAAAAGACAAGAGTAGACGACTATAAAAAAATATAAAGAAAAAAAAGGAAAAAGTGGTTGAGGTAAAGACGACGACGACGACGACAACGTCGACGGACCCGCGTCTCGTATTCTTCTCCACGTCCCTGGACAATGTAGGGAGATCATTATTCACGAGTCGACTGCGTGGAATATGATGATGAAATACCGTTCAAGAGTCTGGTGTAGAGAGTTATCGAATTTCGTAAAAGGTGAGACGTGAGTCGTGAGTCGTTCGATGACGACATTGTCGAAAAAAGAAAAAAAATATTACGTAAATAAAACAAATAAAATGTTCGTGCGTGTGACGATTTTTTTCCCGACGTCCCCATTCGTTTTTTTTTCTTCCCTCTCTCTCTCTTCATTGAATTCCCATTCGAAGAAAATGGTACAATGAGATTGGACTCCGCCGAGTAGTCGTAAAAAACGGCGCTCCGACTATCACGCAACGATTGGACACATTTAAACAGTCCATAAACTGCACAGTTTTGACGTACGGGGAAGGAACGAGAGAAAAAAAAATGATCAACGATGAGTAGGCGGAGTAACGAGAGTAAAATAGATATAATCAACGAGATAACCCTTTCATCCATCCATCAAAAGGAAAACGCGATGCAATACGATAACCAACCGCAATTCATTCATTCACTCACTCACTCACTCGATCCATCGCCCGACGAATTACGCTCTCATTCACATCACCTCTAAGTGCTCGTCGAGCCCCACTTTAGTCCCCAAAAAATAATAAAAATCTTTCAGATAATCGCACGTGCAGTCAGTCACGTGACGACGTGAAAGAGACTCGACGGTTACACGCGCGCACAAAAGAAGAACCGGGGTTCGAGAATGCAGGAATGCGACCGCCATTGTTCGTGTTAAGAACAATACCCGTCCCACCAAATTCCACTTGTCAGACTGCACACGAAGAAAACGCAAAATATACAAACAAATGCTTCTTTCGTCTTGTCTTTTCTTTTCTACCCACGCTCGACATTTGTATCGTTCTTTTACTCTTTCTTTCTCTTTTTCTTCTTCTTCTACTTCTTCTTCATCGCAGGCGTTCGCTTTCGTTTTCACGACCTTTCGCGAGGGGTCCGAGCATCGCACTCAAGTCAGCATCAACGTGGAGAAACATCACCACGCACCAAATGCATCGAGGGCACGAGGCGAGTGAGTGGCTGACGATACAAGTAGAAAAATCTCGCTGGCTATAAAAGAGACATTCCTCCGCTCTAATGGACTTTGCATCAGGAAAAGAATCAAGTTTTATTAAGCAAAAATAGACACAAAACCGAGAAGAAAAAAATCTTAAAGACGTATAACGGATTTCACCTATAATACAAACTTAAAATAAAAGATTTAAAAATAAACCTTTATTTTCAAAACAAAACAAAAACAACAAAATTTAAAGCTGATTTTTTGTTTACATTTTTAACCCTCACCCCACACACCCCAAAAAAAAAAAAAAAAATCTGAGGCGTTCCTCTTTTCATCTCCCTTTTTTCCTACTTTATTTTATGTGACTTTTAAGGACATTTTTGAAGGCAAAGTTTCATAGTGTAAAAGTTACGCGTCGCGAGGCCCGCTTAAATCCTTAACCGTGTCGGCAGCCAAGCCTCGTGTAACTTGGCAAGCGAAAGAAAGATGAGGGCCATCGGAGGTGCAGAAGGTGATTTGTGCGGCCCTGCAACTGATCGTAAAGTATGTGGGGCTTTATTTCGCGTGGATGGTGCTACCTTTTCTCTCTTGGACCGTTACTCAGATTAGAGTTAGAATAGAAGAGAAAAGAGACAGAGGTGAACGAAAGAAAGAAAGAGTTGAGAAAAATAAATAAATTAACAAATAAATAAACGAACAAAAAATTCCGCAAAACGAATGGTTCGAGTTCCGAACGCGGAGGTTAACTAATCCGGTGATGGTGCGTTGTACTGACTCATCCGTACCACCAGTTTTCTCATTAGACTAAATTGGATTTGCTGGTCACTGTCACCTACAAGAACACACCGAGCGTCTTATTCCGAATTAAAGCCGAGCATCCAGCGAATCGAGCTTCGCGCGACGATCGATAGACGGCAACACCGAGCTTCGCGTTTTATATTTAGATCCGCGTGAAATATGATTCCGTCGGTGAAAAATATTCCTCAAAACAAGTTTTAGAGTTGATTTAAAGATGTGTGTTTTTGGGGTTTAATTTTAGAATATAATTGGTTGCTTTTTTTCTCTCCATTTTTTTTCCGTACACCCAGCTGGCTTTGTTTTTCCTTTTTGCGTTTTACTTTATTTTTTCTTCTCTCCGCCAGAGCGCGCGTGATAAATAAATGGAGCAAACGTCTAAAGATTTGTTCAAAAAGAATGACAAACGCCTTGAAACTGACACAACCCGCGAGTTCAGACCCATTTGAAAAACAATCAATCCATTCTTCTTTTTTTACTCTCGTTCTACTCTCGTCTCTCCAAATGCTAACAAAAACTAATTTCGTGGAAACCATTTCTCAACTTTAACGCCAATCTGCAAATATTTCTTTTCTTAGCTCTTAAACGTACACTCACTGCGGGCAAAATTATTCCACCACAAAAAAGATATATTACTCGCAGAACTAAAATAAATATATTAAATAAAACAAACAAAGAAAAATAGAGAAAGAAAAATCGACTATATATCTAATATATATCTAATATTTAGCCAAGAAAAATGAGAAAAACAGATCTCGGACCATCGCTCGGAACACTGTTTTATTGTCAAACGGGGTCACGGAGTTACACGCAAATATATTAAACCCCTAACCACTAAAACCCGAGATGAGTACCGCGAAATAAAGAAACTACTCAAGTTGTAAAAATAAAAACACAGCGCTTCACCGAAGAAAAAAATTTAAAGAATCTGCTTAAACGCAAAGCACACACACCTTAAAAAAATAAAAATGGGTCTCGGAAATAAGAACAGGTGTTGCGCGTTGTATTTCTAACCTCGAGAAAGAAGAGGGAGAGTAAAAAAAAAAACTGCTTGCCACCTCTTTTTAGTCAAAACGTCTTTTTACTTAAACGCGCACTTGTGCGCAAAAACTTGCATTTTCAACCAGCGGTGAAGTTAAAACTGCCATCGTTGTCTTAGCTGACGTCAGCTAAAACCAAAACCCAAAATCAAGAAGCGAGGAGGAAAAAACCTAAAAAAAAAATAGTGTAACAGGGTGTTGCGTACAAATAAGGGTGGGAGAAAAAAAATTGTTCAGAGGGGGTAAAAAGAATTGGTGGATAAGGAGTTGTTCGATATTTGGCGCTTTATCAGAAAGCCAATGAAGCGCGACAACAGTGAGTTAATCGAGTAAACAATTTGCCAAGGACACAACCAAGTTCACCGGGCAAATCCTCTTCAACTTCGCTTCGAAACGAGTTCAATGAGGGAGAAAAGTCCCAACTGCAAAGCTAAACAAAAGCTTCTGTCGTTCTCTCTTTTTCTTTTCTTCGCGCCTCGTCTGATTGACAGTCAGGGTCGCGTAATCCATTCGCGGACCGGAAACACGCAGTGGCGCCTCTGGTAGCGCGTGTGCTCATGCTCTCAGATTGAAGGCGCAATTTAAAGCTTTTTCCCTGGCGCCACCCCACTTACTTCTAGCTCTGCCTCACGCCACCGTGGTCGACGACCGTAATTTAAAGATTATCACTCGAGTGGTGGCGAGAAATGCATCGAGGAAGTGGAGACCAAATGATGGCACGCAATTTTCCCCCCACCCACAAAGTTTACAAAAATTACGAGAAGAAGAAGAAAAAGAAAAGAAAATTATCCTCTAAACTGGAGTAAAATAACTAAACTCGTAAAATGTATTCAGCTTCCCCCACCCACAAAGTTTACAAAAATTACGAGAGGAGAAAAAGCAGAAAAGAAAATTATCCTCGAAACTAGAATAAAATATATTCAGCTTTAAGTGAATTCCACTTACAAACTCACTCCTATAATTATCGACCTGAAAGAAGCAAAAAAGAAGAGCTTTTCTTTCTTTCTTTCTTTCTTCAACAACCACCGAACTGAATTCGCGGACCCCCAAATAATAGACGGGAGCAGACGAGGTATAACTTCGGTTCTATTCAAAAGGCGCCGAGTCAAAGTGATGGCACACTATACAAGTAGTGTAGAGTAGAAACCGCAGAGAGGTGAAAGGAATTTTTGAAGAAAGAGAAAGGAAGCAACACCCTAAAATCTACTGGAAGAAGCATCAGTCACCGCAGGAAGCAGCAGCTGGGATCATCTCTCACAATAAAACGAACCTCGAATTTTTGGCCTTACGCAAAGGTCAAACATGCTCAAATTTCGATTCGAAAAATCGAAGACTAATTCGAGGTGAACGCGGTGTTGAACGTTGCAACGACGCTTCGTAAATCAAACGTCATTGCGGGGACAACTTCAGGCGCAGATGTCGCTAGGTTTCCTCCTCCTCCTCCTCTTTAGTTATCAATAATCTTTCGGTGTAGTTAAGCGTGGTCGCCAAATTATGAGTTCAACAACCGGAAAGCGGCATTAAACACCCACGCGTTCCGAGTCACGAGGAAAACTGCTGCGAGAAAGCAAATTGCTCTTTTCAGTTTAATCGGACAGTTCCCCACCACAACATACGTACGTAAACTCCCGCATAAACACGTTTACAGACGAAGCAAGAGTGCGAAGCATTTAAATTTCTCTCATCTTCATCCTCGGTTTTCAGAAATTAAGACACGTGAAACAGATTAAGGTTTAGATTTACCAACGAATAAAAACCTTTTATTATCTCCGCATCTTAATCTCAACTATTTTTGGTTCAAAGTTTAAATTCCCCGGTCAACGAACCACATAATTAAACCTCAATATCAACAAACTGACAGAAATTTGTCAAAAAACAAGTCCCAAAAACTCGCTTTTCATAAACAACCAAACTCATTAAGGCTTAAGCCTCGTACATTCGAATACCACATTCATCCTGCGTTTGTGTTTGCTCGCGCGTCTGCGTGTGGCGTAGCTTACAAATGCACTCTGCATTGGTAACCAAAGAGAAACAACAGCTGTTACACCTTGTATCGCAATGAAGAAAAATCCGAGCGAAATGGAAGCCCACGACGACGAGTCGACCAACTCGCAAACGCCAAGCGAGAACGCCTCGTCAAATCCTATACGTGTGAAGGGAATACTTCACTCGCTGTTTTCGTTTACGTCGACCCTCTACGCAGGTAAAACAACTCGCAAACAAGATTCGTGATTTTATTTCGAGGATGGTTCCGTACACTTTTCTTCTTTTTCTCAGTTTTAAACGCGTCACGGGAAGCAATTTTCTCAGACGGTGGAATAACAAAATGTAATAAACGTGGAACGAGATTAAAGTTGTTCAACAACACTAAAAAAGTATAAAATATAAAATAATAAAAATAAAAATAAAAATAAAAAATTGTCCGACACAACACCAAAATAAAATTAAAAATTTTTTTATGTCTTTAACCCCGACGCATTTTTATTTTTTATACTTTATACTTTATATATTTTTTTTCGTATGTTGTATACAGTGAAGTAAAACAGTTCGCTTCAGCTATCCGACATTACCCACCTGTTATTGCCCGTTGGATGGACGCTAAGCGCGTGAAAGGTCGTTGCCAACTTAGGCGTGTGTCACGACGAAATAGTGTGAAAGTACTCAACCGGCTGGTCGTTATAAAAGAAGGAAAAAAAGAGTAAAATAAAAGAAATTCCGTGATACGTAATGGACGCTAAGAGCAACGGCGCACTCGTCGCGTTTTATCCATCGGACGACTCTCGTAAAGGAAGCGGGGCTTTAAAAATGTTAATATCGCCACTTTCTAACCGCCTGACAGAAATAAAAATTTAGAAATACAGTATAAAAAACGTAAAAAAAAAAATTGTGTAAAAAAGGGGAGGCTTATCTCGCATGCGCAAAACGACGTCGTCGAATTTAATGAGAAACGAACATTGTAATATAAACGATGTATCGATTAAGAAACCCCGAAAAATTAAAAAATCCACGACATTTACTATCATTTAATATCTTTTACACACAATTTGCAAAACCGCACGTAAACCCTTTTTTTTTTTTTTCAACACCTTAATTACCCTAAATCATTTTTTACGACGCAATAAATCCGGATTTCCTTACCCCCCTACTAAAAATTTATTAATATTAAAAAAAAATCCAAAACTCAACTTCACAACAACACAAATTGCGCAAACCCAAAAAGCAAAACCCAAAAATCCGTTTTTCCTTCGGACAACACCGAGTCAGTCAACAACAAACAGGTTTACCTAAAACTCCATTCTCCCCTTATATTATACAGTGGTTGGTCTAAACATGTACGCTCGCGTCCTCTGACCACGCTGCACTGCATAAAAAGCTTGGGAAAATCGGGTCTCAATTCTATAGCCGACGAGTCTCCCTCTCCATCGACGGGAATCGCGAGCATGAATGGTGGCGCCACGAACCCCTCACCCTTCCTTCTACGGCACACACACACACACACACACACACACACAAATACAACAAGAGGCGGATAGGAAACTCAATAAACTCCCCTACTCGGTTTTAATCTTGGAATGGATGGAAAACGCGTGTGGTGACAAGATTACATTCACACTTCATTGACAGAAGAAATTGTCCACAAAGAAATAAAAAAGTAGGGAGTGAAATGTTAAAATATTTACAGTAATGAAAGAGGTGATAAAGTAATCCTCGGTGGAGTAGGTAGAATATTGAAATCGGGTTGTTAAACGTAATTCCTTCATAAATTTGGTGCGGATTAGCGTAATTCGGGATTTGTAGATGTTGTGATTCACGGGTTTAGCGTCGTGATGTCTCGGGTTTGGGTGGAAAGGGTTTGGATAGAATAAAGTGTATAAAGTAGTGAGTTACGAAGCCGAACGAAAAAGAAGTCGACCGTGAAGGAAAAGGGAAAAAATGTAATATCCGTTGTAAGAAGAAATTTACAATTGAGATGAAATTTGCACATCTCATTCTACTGATTGCTTCGTTCTTCGTTTCTCAAGCAACGCGAGAGATCGACGAACGAACGAACGAGGAAAAAGACGGGAATAATAAAAAAAAATATATTGTACCGTATCTTGAAAAAAAAAATAAAAAATTCCAAAAGTGTGAAGGGTCAAAATAAATTCCTGCCGCGTTCAATGACGATTGCGCTATTATGAAGAGGACCCAAGTAGATGACAACGCACACACCGGTAGAAAGCAAAATGAACTCGATAAATCGACCAAAAACACGACGGATGTAAGTAAAAATTCAGGATTACACAAAAACCGTAATCTCTTATTTTTTAATTTTTTTTAAAAACTTTTAAAAATATTAGTCTATAAATAAAAACTAGGTCACGGCTTTTCGCTTAATTACTCATCATTCTCTTTTTTTTCTCTTCTGCACAAAAGTAAAAAGTATTAATTACCATAAACGACCCAATTGACTCTACTCTGTAATTTACTAAATTATTTTTTTTCTTAAACACGAGACTCGTATACTAAAGTCCGGAAATAAAAGGGTTGAAGGCAACGTTCAGTTCAGAGAACGAGTAGCGTTCACTGGGATCAGGTGAGTACTTGGCTCTTCGCCAACTGACTTTACAGAAAAGAGCCCTCAATCCAACTTTACGTGACTGGACGCTTTAAGCGACCAAAGTATATGAGATAATCGTATCAACTGACGCAACAAGCTATCGTGTATGCGGATAAATAAAAATAAATTATGTAAAAGACGTACCTTTTGGGCCTTACACATTGTGCCTAAAGCTTGGATGTCGTGGCTAAGGTGTCGTCCGTCTTGCATGCACGAGGCACACATTGGAGTCTTGCACACCATACAGTACATGGAGAGTGAGTCTTCGCCATGGTCGATGCACTTGGAATCCTTTCCCTTGTTTTTGGCGCGCACGACTGCTTTGCCCTGCTGCGGAGGCAGCAAGTTGTGTTTGGCCAGCGGGCCGCGCAACGGATGACAACCCTCCCGGCACGCCTCGCAATAGAAAACCTCGCACTGCTCGCACATAATCGACGCTTCTTTGGGTTCATTTTCGCACAGTTGGCATTTGATGGTTAGATTTTTAGTTTCGCCGTACTTGTCAACGATGTTTTGCATGGCCCGATTTTTGGGCAAATTATGCGATCCGTTTTCATCGAAGTAGACAATTTTATGACAAACGGCGCACGTCAACGACAACGCGTTGCTTTGCAATGGTGGGAATAAAATTCCTTGGATGTTAGGAGTACCCACGTAACTGTTGGGGCGACTATTGCACACTACACCGCTGTCTGTTTCACTCAAAATACTCAGCTTGTCCACGTCTGGGTAGTCGCAGCCGATTTCACTAATATTACTCGTCAAACTTTCTTCGGAAGTCGGTTGGATTTGCTGAGCGGGTTGTTGAATGTGAACGGCGCAATTCAAACATAACGAATGATAACAAGGCAGCAGCACGGGGTTGTTGTACAGTTGTTTACATACTGGACATTTCAGCTCTTCCTCCATTTCACCGCGGCAAAACTCTCGAGTCGGTGTTCGAACGACACGTGCGCCTACTCCCTCAACTCCACACACACTGGCAGAATGATTCATACACAACTCTGCCCGTCACGTTTTGCTCACAGTTGCCGACGCCAGCGCCACTCTCGTCTCGTTTCAAATCTCTTCGGCTGCGAGACAATTCAACATGGCGGTCGCTGAGGCTCGTATCGCGGCGGCCAGTTGTAAAAATATACTTCGTTACGCGGTAATAAGTACAACTGGAAGGTTTAGAAGATATCAAATTAACGGTCATTCATCGGTTTCGAGAAATATATCAACCAAGTACGTGGATGCGCAGGTTGTCACAATAAAAAAAATATTTTTTACATTTTAACATGTAGTATTTTTGTAATCATTTAATAGAAAAATTTGTTGTTTTATCACGTATACTGATAACTACTACACAATAGATAAATATTATTTCAGTGTGCCTGCGTACGATGTTGTCGTGGTTGGTGGTGGTATTGTCGGTATGGCAACCGCTAGAGAGCTCGGTATTCGCCATCCACAATTAAAATTAGGAGTCTTGGAGAAGGAGAACCGAATTGGTAAAATTCTGCGGGGAAGAAAACAAATTAACGATAATTTAACTTATACATTTCAGTATAAAATTGTATTCCAAACAGCTGCGCATCAAAGCGGTCACAACAGCGGGGTGATTCACGCGGGAATATATTACACACCTGGTTCCCTCAAAGCAAAATTATGCACCGAGGGATTAAATCTGGCGTACGAATACTGTGATAAAAATAACATCCCGTATAAAAAATGTGGAAAGGTAAAATTAGGAAATAAATATAATATTTAAACAAAAATGCAAACCTGTTTCAAGTTATGTTACTCAAAACAAAATAGTTGATTGTAGCAGTGGAAAAGCACCAATTACCGCAAATAGACGTATTATACGAAAGAGGTCAAAAAAATAACGTCCGAGATATGAAAATGATAG
>JAQIWS010001570.1:0-10826 GCA_034696085.1 Stigmatogaster subterranea | reverse complement strand
ATTTAAATCGTCGACTCAAGCAAAATTCGTTGGTTCGTCCAAATTCGCGCCTTTGGCTAATCTGCCCAGTCAAATGTTCCCGCCGATTACGTTACACTCACAATGCGTTTATAAACCTTCTTGGCAATATCCGTTGCCGATTATTGACAAACACGCGCCTTCCAGGTAAAAAATTGCTGATTTATCACGAAAAATTAAATTTGTCAAAATATTTCAAAATTTTTCAAAATTTTAATTTTGATTTAATTTTTAGTCACGTGGTGAGTATACAACCGGCTGACTCGATGGATCGCATCCATTCGGCCAACCGGAGCATGGAACCGTCGCCGGCAACGTTCATGGACCACCGCATTCCTCCTAACTACGAACTGACGTCGCTGGCGTCGAATTCGTCTTCGTATTTGAACAAAAATCTCAACTCGATCGACAACAGCGTGAACGTGTCTCAAATCCCCGAGGCGCACAGCCTGCTGGTGAACGTCATCCTCTCGGACTCGATGCTCAACATATTCAAAGATCACAATTTCGACAGTTGTACGATGTGCGTGTGCCAGATGGACGTGCACGGCGCCGACGCTGGGATTTATTTGAGCGACATGTCAAGTGCCAACCGCGACGCGGTTTACAAATGTTCGTGCGGTTTTAGTGCGGTGGTGAATCGAAAATACGCGTTTCGAGCGGGGTTGTTTTACGAGGACGAGGTGGCGATCACGAGCGTGAGGGAAGAGTTGCCGGATAGGAGGAAACCGCTGAGTGTGCTGCTTGGGAAGGAGATTTCAACCGACAACGACGTCATTGATCAAGTGCCGCAATACGTGACTGAGATTTTACGAACGCAGTGCAACACGCTCGCCTTTTCGTTTAGTATTTTGTGTAAAACGTCGAAAGCGTATCAGAATTCGATGGTCACCACGTTTCAGAATACCGTACGTTGGAGATTAACAACGGGTGCGAAGCGGCGTTTACGGCGCTCGAACAGGGGAAATTGACTATGGATATGATCAGTGCGATGAGAATGAATGAGACGCTTAAATCCGCTACGTTGCATAAATGGCCACATTTACAAGGTTGTTTAGTGGTTTTTAATGAAAAATATGCTGAATTAATTTGAATTTTTGCTTTTGTTTCTGTAGCTAAATTACCGTCGAGTAATCACGACGTGATGCGCTTGTTGAGATGTTTGCAGCCGATGTTGCAAGATGCGATACAGAAGAAACGGACGACGGGATTGTGGGAGACGACGTATTCTGTTTCTGGTCCGTTGACGTGGCGCCAGTTTCATCGGCTCGTTGGTCGAGGTGATTATTTTTGATTATTTTAACGCGTTTAATTGTATTTTATTAATTTTTCATATTATTTTTGAATATTTTAATGTGTTTAATTGAATTTTGTTACTTTTGTTTCGTTTAAAGCCGGAACTGAAGATCAGTGTGAACCTCAACCGATTCCGTCTTTGTTGGTTGGTTATGGCAAGGATTGGTTGGCGTTGTCGCCTTTTGCCGTCAAATATTGGGTTTGTGAAATATTTAAAGACGAAAAATTACATTTTTTTAAAATTAATTTTTGTGTATTTTTGTAGGAAAAACTTTTATTAGAACCGTATTCGTCTGTTCGAGACGTGGCGTGCATCGTTGTAGCCCCTGACAACGATTACGTTTTGAACAACGTGAGAACCTTTTTCCGCGAGTTGAGCAGTATTTACGAAGTACGTTGATATTAAAATACGTTAATTAATTAAAAAAATGTCACGTTGATCAATGATTTTGTCTTAAAATCAAGGTGTGTCGGCATTGTCTAATAACAAAAGTGCTTCGAGATGGAATAATGCGAGTTGGAAAAACTGCTGCGAAGAAACTGGCGGATGAACCGGTTGATGATTGGTTTAACATAATCGGTGGGATATTTATTAGATTATTGCGAAATATTTTTACTTAACTGTTTGATTTTTAAAAAAAATAAAGGCGATTCGTCCATTGCAACGAAATTGAAGCTTTACGCCCAGGTGTGTGGACATCATTTAGGCCCGCATTTGGCGATACAGCCGATGGATCGATCTTTATTAGAATCACCCGTCGCTATCTCCAAACCGCAAGGTAAAGCCGCCCCGGTGGCGTCCCCAATGCCCCCACCTACACCTGAGAATCTAGATCGCGTGCCCACTCCGAAATCAGTGGACTCAAGTAAATAAAACTTCAAATTTGAGATTTTGAGATTTTTCTTTTACTAAAATATTTTTTCCGTGTTTTGTAGATGAGACGAGTGAAGCGAGTCAGTCGAATCCGAAAGACGCGCCACCGTACGGTAGTGGTTGTAACCCGCACGATCCGTGGGAACAGGACGACGAATCGCAAGTTCCCGCGCTTGTCGTGTACATGGTGGATCCGTTTACCTACGGGTCCGATCACCCTGAGTTACATCGGTTAGCAACTTTGGGACTCGTTCGTTGCTATTTGCAAATTATTCGATGCCTTCCTGACAACATTCAAAATAATATCAATCTCCAGGTAAAAAGAATTTTGAAAATTTTTTAAAAAATTTGAAATATTTTTGTACTGAGTTTGAAAAAAAATTTTTTTTTTGTAGATTGTTCCGTTGGAGAGTATTTTAGATCACACGCAAATTGAAGATGGCAGCCGACAACTTAACCAGTTAAAGGCGTTAGCTTTTTCAGTTTTTTCGCAATGTCGGCGAACTTTGGTTCACCAGTCGACGATGAAATCGTTGACTGGATTCGGATCCGCCGCAATGGCTGACGCGTTTCTGAAAACGAAAGATGTAAGATGGTGCTACGTATATATTTTAACTTGAAAATTAAATTTTGCTTAATTTTTTTTTCTTTAGGAAAGGAACGCTGCTGCGTATCGCATGTACAGTCCCCCATTTATTTTAGCGCCGATGAAAGACAAACAAACAGAATTAGGAGAGTCGTTCGGTGATCGGAAAGAAAAGTGCACAATTTTGTACGCTTCGTACTGCTTGTCGGAAGATCAAAGGTGGTTGCTCGCCACGTGCACCGACGATCGGGGTGAAATAATGGAGAATGTGATAATAAACATCGAGATTCCAAATAGGTCAAAAAATTTAAGCGCGGTTTTGAGAAATCCGCTCGTTTTTTTAAATGTGCGTTTTTCGATGTAGAAATCGACGTAAGAAGGCGTCCGCGAGAAAAGTGGGTCTTCAGAAATTGATGGATTGGATTCTTGGATTGCTTGAATGATCGACATTATCTTCCTAGTTTAATTGAAGTTATTGTTGGTTAGTATCTAACTGAAATTCGTCTTTTTATTATTCAAAAATCTAAATTTTTAAAAAACATTTCAAATCAGGTGGCGTAAAAATGCGTTATCCATCTTGTTACGTTCTCGTGGCCGACGGACTGGATTGCTTCGGTGTCGTCGTTGGAGGTTGCCATACAATTGTTCAAAAAATATAAACGGTCGTGGTTTCCAAATATTAAGTCGTGTTAAACATATAATTTCACAAAACATTCTGGTTTAAACCCAAGGCGGACTAATTTGTTAGACTGTCTATTGCCAAATAACCTCGCCGCCATATTTATTTCTACTGGCGCAAATTAAAAACGTGAACAGTCACCAGTTTTGATAGTTTAAATAAAATGAATCTAACTCCATTTAATTTTAAATCATGGTTATTTTAGTAAATATAAAATGGTTGCAAAAGTGAAATGATCTTGGTTATGACGTATCCAAAGAACAGTCATATATGCAAATTATTTTACAGGAATGAAGAACGATTGGCAATTGGTAGATGTAAGCATGAGCATGAGCAAGTTCATTTTTATTTTTCCCTACTCTACCTGCACCGACGTTCTGCGTCGTCGTTACTTGGGCTTCAGATCTCAGCAAGGATTATTCTTCGTTAGACGAGTAAGTATATTTTTTTTTTTCTGGTATTTGTTTTTTGTGTTCTTTTAATCTTCCTTATCGTAGTTATATTTTAAATTTTTACAATTTTTGCTGCGTGTCGTGTTTCTTTTCTAGTTAGGTGCGATTTTTAGTTTTTTAGTTTCTGTGTTTTAGACTTTAATAACTAACGAAATACGAATGTATTAAAAATGAAATAACGAAAAAATTGTATTGGTTTCAGTTCAGAAATGAGTTCAAATGATGGTTTGCTGGAAGTCATGGAAATGCACCTGCTAACTCTGATCGGCGAACACCCGGAAGGCGTGGAAAGAGATACAGCGAACGCGTTACGTCTTGCCATTAATAAATTCAAAGAATTTATCACCGATGTTGATGGTAAACTAACACGTTTTATTGATTCGGCAAAGAAGGTTGAGGAGGATCTTCAAGAGCTGAGCAGCGAAGCAATAGAGCTCAGTCAAGTTATACAGTCATTTGTACGCCCACCGCCACCAGCTATTCCAGAAGTTATTCAAGAAGCTATTCAAGAGGAAACATCCGATTCGGACACCTCAGATTCGGCTGTCATGGAGGTCGCTGGAAATCAACCTTTTCCAGAGGACGAACTGAGTATCGGGAGCATTTGGAATCTCGAGAACACGCAAGACACTGACGATTACATTAAAAAAAAAGGTGACGATGGAGGATTTCACCTTCTGGAAGATTCGCATTAGAAGTTAAAAGCTACCCACCCCAGACTGAATTATAAAATATGAATTGATTATTGTTTAAAGAAAAAATTATTTTTGTAAGAATTTATTTTCGTAATATTCTTACACTTTGATTAAAACGCATTGATAAAAAAATTTACAGTTTATTGTGTACTTACGAATTCCAGAAATGTCTTGATTCACCTTGCTAAAGCCCGAGAGGTATTCATTTTATTATATCTTAAATTGAATATTTTCCCCACAATAAGTATATTTTTCAAAGCGCTTCCACTAGTGCCAACACTCGCCACCGTACTTCATTGGCGCTGCGTTATTGGAAACTTGTTTTTCTTACGCAGTCCAAAAAACACTTGGATATCCGTTTGATATTAATCCCAATTTTCTGAGTAAGTTATTTAGAACATTTCCACCTCACTGGATGACGTAGCTTTAGTTGCTAAGAATGAAGATAAACGAGAAAAACCTCGCATATTTCGCTGTTTCTGATACCCCTACAGATAAGGAGGGTTACCTCTTAAAAAGAGGCGAGGTGAATAAAAATTTTCAAAAACGGTGGTTCGTCCTCAAAGGAAACCTACTCTTTTATTTCGATCGTAAAACTGACAAAGAACCGGTTGGAGTTGTCGTTTTAGAAGGCTGCACGATAGGTGAATACAAATAAACGTAAAAATCACTCGAAAAATAACGAAAAAAAATTTTTATTCGTAGAATTGGCTGAAAACGAGGATCAGTTTACCTTCAAAATGGTGTTTCACGGTGCAGGAGGTCGGACTTACATCTTAGGCGCCGAAAGTCAAGAATTAATGGAAGAATGGATGAAAGTTTTAGCGTGCGCAAGCTACGATTACATGAAATTAATGGTAGCCGAACTCCAACGACAGTTAGACGAAATAACAACAACATCCGAAGCTGCAACAACTTCAATTTCACCTAAAAACATTTCTACGAACCAACGAGTCAACCCTTTCGATCGTTATCAACAACAACCAAACGACGTTAAACCTAAAACAAATTCAATCCCAGTTCGAAAAGCGCCTCCACCGCCTTCTCCAGTCGTCGTTCGTTCAAATCCCCACATCACAACACCAACGTCGACTCAAGAACAATTCCAAACGTCGTCCGAATTCGGAACACCAACTAGAAAAACATTTCGAGAACTACACGAAGAATACGGTCGAAAAATCAAACAACAACAAATGTCGAAAACTCAGAATCAGTGTTAAAATTTTTGTGATCTTACGAAATGATTTATCTGATGAGAGAATAGATATTTTATTTTGTTGAGCTAGTGGAGGCGTTAGACTAGCTACCAAAATAACTTATGTATTCCACTGGCGTAGATTACATCGTCATAATTAGAAATGTGGCAAAATGTACACCGCTCACTTCTCTATTCCTACAAATATGTACATATAAAAAAAATTATCGGGGAATAGATATATATATATATATTTATATATATATAACAAAAAATTCGTTTAATTTTGCATCAAGATGTCTTTAAAATAATTATTGCCACGACTAAAGGAAGGACAAAAATTAAATAACCAAAATATTTAAAAAATTTGAAAATTTCAGGAAGAAAAATTTTTTTCCTCCAATGATGCAAATAAATAATTTGGTCAAGGAAATAAAAGGTGAGAAAAATTATGAAAATAATAAAAATTAAAAACAGAAAATTGTTGTTTTTATGTACACACCAAAAAAATTAAAATGTCATGTCGAGAGAGTATCATCACAGATCGGAAACCATTTCGTGCTGCTCATTTTTACAAAAATGAGTTGGCACCAACTTTTGAGCAAAGCTACACAAACTTTTTTTTAAAGAAAAAAAAATTTTTTTTTACATGGGTCATTGAAACCCATTATCTCGTTTTATGTACACCGTATTAATTAATAATAGTCATTATTTGCTTAAATTTTGTTTTTGTTTTTCCATATTTTTCTTAAGTAGCTTCGTTTCTTTTAACAAAAAAATAATAAGAAATTGACAAATGAAAATTTTTTTGTTTTTCAAGCTCAAATGCCGTAATTAATTCAAGAAGTAATTAAAAAATATGAATTTAATGAAAAAAAACCATGATTGAAAACTAATAAATACCCAAATCTACTGACAACATCAACTGCACAGAAAAAGATAAAATACAGTATTATTAATATTTTATGTGTTGTTTTTCATTTTTCATTTTTCAATTTTCATTTTCATCTTAAACAACAAGAATTTCCCAAAAAACAAAACTAACAGTTTTAAAAATTGGAATTTTCTTGTTTTATTTTCCTACTGGGACTTTTGTTTTCTTTTCAATTTTTAAATTTCATCAAACTAAAACTTTGCGTGTGGAAAAAATCAAATTTGTCTCGATTTTTTTCTCTTTTTCTTGTAAAACTTAAAATTATATAAAACGGAGTGCTCGCTAGTATTTATTACTCGGGAAGGTGTTTTCATTGTGAAAAATTAACACCGACTTATTTGTTCAATAGTTTACGATTCCTATATATACAAAATAAATAATCTTCAATATTTGTCTGGAAATTTCATGGATAAATTCGACCATGATTTTTTTTTTTGTTGCTGTTGTTTTCAAACCCACATATTTTTTTTTGTTGTTTTTTGTTAATTTTTTTTATATCATTTTTTTAAACTTTTTAAAGCCCTCCCCGTAAAAACATTTCCTTTGTACTATATTTCATTTCTACATTTTTTGGCAACAGCTCGTTGCAAATCCATTATATACAAAGAAATGTGATGATTTTTTGTTTTTGTTGTTTTTTGCCACTTATTAGAAAAGTACAGTCGACAATAAATATGTTATTAAAAAGTATCGCCCCGGTTGTTGATGATGATCGATCAATCATACGAGTGGCGCCAGAGCGTAATACATCTGCATCAAAATTTGAATGTGGATTGGTAGACACGAACGCCGATCGTGCGTCACGGGGTCGATCGACAGCCACGACAATGAGTTGTATCCTTCCAAAACATACCTACCCACAAAAAAAAATATTTTAAATAACGTCCAGGTTTAAATTTAAATCGATTAAATCACCTGAGAACATCAGTCGTCAAACCAGAGTCCAACGGATGGTAATTACGCAAATGAGAATGTTGTTGCAACGGGTCATCCGAACTCTGCTGGACACTCGAGGAATGAATGTGAAGAGCAGACTAAAAAAATTTAAAATTTTTTAAAATTAGTGATTATTAAAATTTTATTGCGACGTAAAAAATAAATTTATACTTTTAAAAACGCGGGACACGCATCCTCCAAATGGGCGCACGTTGCCCAAAACCATTTCGGCATCGGACCCGTTTTCGCAGTCGACACGTAATAGCCCAAGGCGAGCGGTTGTTGTTGCAAAAGTTGAGGATTTTCTTCTTGAGGATCGGATGATAATCCGTCAGAACTCTGCATCCCAAAAAACAGAATTTTTTATTAATTTTTATTACTTAAAAACAAAAAATTTAAATTTTTAGTACGAATTACGAACCCTGCCAGCTCCGATGTTCTGATAGGGCGAATGTTGCCCAGAAACGCCCATGCCAGGTGATCCAGGAAGAGAAACGTGATCTTTTCGCGGAGATCCCACCGGGGAAGCGACGGGAGAATCGGCGGCCCAATCAAAAATCGCGTCCACTTCTTGTAAATCATCTTCCTTGAGAACGTCGAGGATGTCGTCATCGTCCGCCAATCCTGGATCAGGCAAAAACGTTGCTTGTGTCGACTGAAAAAAAACGAAAATAACAAAAAATTTAGTTAAAAATATATTAATAATCATCAATTTCGTGAATTACCTGGGTCGTTGCTGATGTCGGGAACACTAAAATGTGAGTGCACGACGCGTCTTGAGGAGTGCTCAAATCGCACGAGTTGCAGCTACTGCCGAATCTTTCGTCGGGAGTAAACTGATCGTGCATGATGCGCAAAATCGTGTCGGGCTCGGTGGAAATGAGACAAGCGCTCAACACGCAAGGTGTGTCTTGCGCGTTCAAAAACATGCACTGCTTGCAGATGTCTTTCAAGTGTTTACTCGCACGCAACAAAAATTTTCGACTGAGTAGACTACTCCAGCCTGCAAAACAACAACAAACAACACAACAAATTTAAAAAATCGCTGGTAATTTAAAATAATTCGTATTTTAAACCTTTTAGTTCGCCATGACCCAAACGACCGAGTCGACCAATGACCAGTCTCCACGGCATGTTTCCGGTGGACATGATCCCAAGAATCCAATCCATCAATTTCTGAAGACCCACTTTTCTCGCGGACGCCTTCTTACGTCGATTTCTACATCGAAAAACGCACATTTAAAAAAACGAGCGGATTTCTCAAAACCGCGCTTAAATTTTTTGACCTATTTGGAATCTCGATGTTTATTATCACATTCTCCATTATTTCACCCCGATCGTCGGTGCACGTGGCGAGCAACCACCTTTGATCTTCCGACAAGCAGTACGAAGCGTACAAAATTGTGCACTTTTCTTTCCGATCACCGAACGACTCTCCTAATTCCGTTTGTTTGTCTTTCATCGGCGCTAAAATAAATGGGGGACTGTACATGCGATACGCAGCGGCGTTCCTTTCCTGCAAAAATAAATAAAATAATCAAAACTGAATTCTCAAGTTAAAATATTTTCGTAACAAAATCTTACATCTTTCGTTTTCAGAAACGCGTCAGCCATTGCGGCGGATCCGAATCCAGTCAACGATTTCACCGTCGACTGGTGAACCAAAGTTCGCCGACATTGCGAAAAAACTGAAAAAGCTAACGCCTTTAACTGGTTAAGTTGTCGGCTGCCATCTTCAATTTGCGTGTGATCTAAAATACTCTCCAACGGAACAATCTACAAAAAAAAAATTTTTTTTCAAACTCAGTACAAAAATATTTCAAATTTTTTAAAAAATTTTCAAAATTCTTTTTACCTGGAGATTGATATTATTTTGAATGTTGTCAGGAAGGCATCGAATAATTTGCAAATAGCAACGAACGAGTCCCAAAGTTGCTAACCGATGTAACTCAGGGTGATCGGACCCGTACGTAAACGGATCCACCATGTACACGACAAGCGCGGGAACTTGTGATTCGTCGTCCTGTTCCCACGGATCTTGCGGGTTACAACCACTGCCGTACGGTGGCGCGTCTTTCGGATTCGACTGACTCGCGTCACTCGTCTCATCTACAAAACAAGAAAATTTCTTTTTAGATAAAACAAAAATCTCAAATTTAAAGTTTTATTTACTTGAGTCCACTGATTTCGGAGTGGGCACGCGATCTATATTCTCAGGTGTAGGTGGCGGCATTGGGGACGCCACCGGGGCGGCTTTATCTTGCGGTTTGGGGATAGCGACGGGTGATTCTAATAAAGATCGATCCATCGGCTGCATCGCCAAATGCGGGCCTAAATGATGTCGACACACCTGGGCGTAAAGCTTCAATTTCGTTGCAATGGACGAATCGCCTTTATTTTTTTTTTAAATAAAAAAGTTAAGTAAAAATATTTCGAAACAATATTTATAATAAATATCTCACCGATTATGTTAAACCAATCATCAACCGGTTCATCCGCCAGTTTTTTTGCAGCAGTTTTTCCAACTCGCATTATTCCATCTCGAAGCACTTTTGTTATTGGACAATGCCGACCAAGTCGACACACCTTGATTTTAAGACAAAATCATTAATCAACGTGATAATTTTTCAATTAATTATCATATTTACTTCGTAAATACTGCTCAATTCGCGAAAAAACGTTCTCACGTTGTTCAAAACGTAATCGTTGTCAGGGGCTACAACGATGTACGCCACGTCACGAACAGACGAATACGGTTCTAATAAAAGTTTTTCCTACAAAAATAACCAAAAATTAATTTTCAAAAAATGTAATTTTTCGTGTTTAAATATTTCACAAACCCAATATTTAACGGCAAAAGGCGACAACGCCAACCAATCCTTGTCATAACCAACCAACAAAGACGGAATCGGTTGAGGTTCACACTGATCTTCAGTTCCAGCTTTAAACGAAACAAAATTCAAAAAATTCAAAAAATTCAATTTATCATGTTAAAATATTCAAAAACAATCACCTCGACCAACGAGCCGATGAAACTGGCGCCACGTCAACGGACCAGAAACAGAATACGTCGTCTCCCACAACCCCGTCGTCCGTTTCTTCTGTATCGCATCTTGCAACATCGGCTGCAAACATCTCAACAAGCGCATCACGTCGTGATT
>JAQIWS010001569.1:0-10829 GCA_034696085.1 Stigmatogaster subterranea | reverse complement strand
GTTTATTGCGCGACGAGCGCGAAACCGAGAGAAACCGAGGACGTTAGTACGCGTAATCGTAACTACGCGTTACAACTGGGGCCCGTCAAAGTTCTCCTCCAACCTCTCACGCCAAACAAGGACGTTCCTTGGAGAAATAGGAAGACAACGGCCACAAAACTTCGCCGACATCCCTGGATACCGACGAAGACCCGGATTAACCCTTCCACTCAGGGCAAGGGTTAATCCGGGGAAAACTCGCTCAGGTTGTGCGCTCCGAGTAAAACACAGAAGAAAGTAAGCTGAACGTCTCAACGAGACAATTTGAGGACGCGGAAAAACCTCAATAAAATAAAAATCAATTTCCACACTGAAACCATGAGGGGACGTTCCTCCCAAATTTCAAACCCAAAAAGTCCGAGAAGATGTTCTTCCCGGCTTTTCACAACAGAGAACAAAGAAGATTCAAACCGCCAAAAATGTAACGGTTTTTGGCTAGGCACATTACGTCATCGCAACAATTCCGCCCAAAATTAACGGCGTGCGCCAATGACACACACCCAAAAAATTCGTGCCCAAATATAGACGATTCGGAATAATCTCGACCCAGACTTTACACCCTACTATAACTACCCGAAAAAGACAAAGGATTACATCAGTTCGTCACCAACCTTGTGCTCAACAACGTCGTGCCGTATCGGATACCATTACCAAAAGTGCATCAACCCTTCCATAAAACAAGTGAAAAGATGTCAAATCACGAGCAAACGCCGCAGCATTCGCCAACACCGAGCCAAATCGGTGTACAAACCGAGGAGGTAATGATTACAACGACCGATGACCCACCAAGTGACAACCAAGTGCCCGGCTCATCCACAACCACCGGATTTTTTCCAATCCAAGAACCTGGCAACACCTTGCCCGATGAAACCAACCGCACTACTCACCACGATCATTTTACGCGTGCAGCCCTACGCAACCTTAACGTGCAAAATCCTTTTGAAAACCAACATTTCAACCCGCCACCGCCGCCGCCATTCTCACCTCCATCGCGGCGTCAACAGAAACAACAAAAGCAACAAAAGAAAGACCCTCCTCAACCGAAAACATTGGCGGCTCGAACCCTTCGTTTACTCCAAGAGACGGTAGGCTTGCGCCTGAATGCAAAATTGTCCGACGACGAAATATTGCAAGAATTCAACAACATGATAGTCATCAACGCACGTGCCGTCGCAAACGAAATGCCACGTCAACAACCCGCGCTCTCGCCTCAAACCGAAGACCCAACGGATAGACATCGTCCGAGCGAGATGGCTGTATCAAATAGTGTCGTAAGAACATCTTCACGACGATCAAGCAACAGATCGGACACCACCCATAAGATTCTCCAACAACTAAATGTGCTGGCAAAAAACGTTCAACGCAACTCCGAGAAAATCGACAACATATTGGTACCTCAGTCCCACTCAATGGCTCCGCCCGCGTACAACGGTAATGCCTCACAAACACACCAACAACCGATTATGTCTCAGGACGCACGCCTTATTGTACAAGCGTCGGCCTACCCCAACGTTACGAATGGAGTCTACCAATCCACCACAACTGACTTACCACTCCCGAGATCAAACAACCTGGGTTTACAACTGACACCTGTTAACGACAACTCTCGCCGTTCGAAAACACCTGAACGACGACACAACGACGAACCCAGACGAGAAACACCCATGAGTAACGACCGAAGACGTTCACGCACCCCAGAACGTCGACGCCGACACGCCAGTCCGGACAGCGACCGTTCTGAGCGCCATCATTCACGAGGAGGTAAAATCTGCGACATCAAATACCCTCCCTTTTTCGAAATCACAAAATCAGACCCCACGATCTTCATTGATAAACTCGATGGATGTATCACGCGTGCTGGCGTCGACAGAGACTTGGCGACACGTGAATTTATTAAGACCACACTCGGCGAGGCGAAGGACTGGTTCTTGGAGAGCGATATTGCCACATGGGACGACTTCAAGAAACAGTTTACCTTCATGTTCGGAAAGTCGCAAATCGACAAACTTGAAGACTTGCACGCCACCCAAAAATTACCAACGGAAAATGTTCGCAGGTTTCTTTTACGTTTGCAAGGTATTTTTCGTCGACTCTCAGCGCCAATGGCGGAAAAAACTAAAATAGAAACTGCTACTATGAAATTGGATGCAAGAGTCAGAGGATTCCTTAAACCTATTGCGAACAAGTTTGACTCATGGAATGAATTTTTCGTAACGACATGCTACTATGACACCGACACCAAGACTAAAGCTGTGTCGAAAAAGATCGCTACCGAAAATGTCGAGGAAAAATCAGAAAAAACCTTCAGAACTCTTTTTCATCCACATCGGCAACCAATCAAGCTAAAGCGGTAAAACCTTTCTATAACAACATTCCGTTTTACCTCCAACCGTTTCAACATCCGTACCAACAGCCGATGTTCCAATTGCCACAACCTTACCCATATCAGATGTTGCCATACCAACAACCCATCACACCCGTGCAACATCAATTCGTTAACCCTAAGTTCGGTAATGCAGCCCAAATGGCAACTCCAACAACGCCGACCCCAATACAACAACAACCGGCGACCACAACAACAACGCCGATGCCAGCTGCGAGCATGAGCCGAAGTCAGCCAGTGAATCAAATCCCTGCGGCACCTGCGCTAACAAGACCGATTGCCTGTTTCATTTGCAGCGGCCCACATTTTGCCCGGGACTGCCCACAAAAACAAAACAGATCAACTGACCCACAAAAAACTTTAAGAGTCCACCAAACCGATGCGGTCGACAGCGAATGGACGCAGTGTAATTACAATGACGAACAACAATCGCCGCAAAACTACCAACAATTTTTCGCTCCACCCCAAACACCGGTCTACTATCAAATTCAACAGCAAGGAGACGAAGAACAACCCCAAAGTCAAGAATGACTAGTGCCGACTAAAAGCGAACGTCGTCATCTCCACTTACTTTTCGGATTGTTACACGGCAAAATTAAATCAACAAATTCCTCAAAAAATTTACAACTCAATTTGAATTTCGACCTAATTAATGTGTCCGACCCGGAACTTCCACGAGACGTCGTGCCTACTGTGCTGATCACCATCGGACAATTATCAAGACACGCGATTATGGATTCCGGCGCTTCGACATCCTTCATTTCACACGACCTGCTCCCCGAAATCAAAGACACATATTTCAAAAAGAAAGTTCCCGACGACATGCAAATCATAACGGGAAACGGTACAATAAAACCAATTGTCATGATAAAAACATTGATGATTTGGCCGCTGGGTGAAGAATTTCACGTCTTCACTGTCACCAACGCACACAAACTACTAGTGCTCGGCGTGGATTTCCTTCACAACCAAAAAATAAAAATAGACTTTCAAGACCACTCGTGGTCAACTCCGAAAAAACCAGGTCTCAAAATTACTTATGGCCTTGATAAAAACCCTCGATTAGCCCTCATGCAACATTCGTTCTCACAACAACTCGCTTCCGAATCACATGAAACTCACGACAACCAGTTACGACTTTTCGAAGTGCTTCATCCATTCGAAGACAGTTTCGGAAAAACTCCTGGGAAATGTACCACAGTGACGTTTACTATAAACACAGGCGATAGTGCACCTTTCCATCGTTACCCACGCCCGGTCAATTACGCAAAAGGAGAAATTATCAAAACAATCCTTAATCAGCTGCGCGAACAAGGTATCATCGAACCCACCTTCGGACCGTATGCAAGTCCGGTCGTCCTCGTCACCCAGAAAGGCGGACACCGACTCGCATTGATTACCGTGAATTAAATAGTCACACAATCCCCGAAGCCTACGCCATGCCTGACATTCAGATGATCCTAGCGAGTATGGGAGGAAACTCCTATTTTTCGTCATTTGACCTAACTCGCGGTTACCACCAAATTGTTATTGACCCGAAGGACAGACACAAGACAGCTTTTGCTACTCATTTAGGCACGTTCCAATACACTAGAATGTCTTTCGGACCGGTCTCTGCTCCTGCGGTATTCCAACGCTTAATGGACATGGTGCTCGACGGAATCAAACTTACTTACGCATTCGCATATCTTGACGACGTCATCATCTACTCCAAAACCTTCGACGAGCATTGTGCCCATATCACCGAGTTCCTGACCAGAATTCGAAGCCACGGACTCGTCATTAACCCGGATAAATCTAAGATCGCCCAAAAAGAACTTTTGTTTCTCGGATTCCAAATAAAAGACGGCAAGTACTGCCCTAATCCGTGCAAACAGGATGCGATCAACAACTATCCGACACCCACCAAATTAAAAGAACTTGAGAGCTTCCTCGGTCTCTGTGGTTTCTACCGGATGTTCATCCAAAATTATTCAATGATCGCCGAACCACTCAATCAACTTAAACGTAAGGACCAGCCATTCCTTTGGACTCAGAAACAAGTTGACGCTTTCGAAAAACTCAAACATGAGTTTTTTAACTGTGCTGCGAAAAATTTGCCAAATTTAAGGGAACCCTTTACAATCCAAACAGACGCCAGTGACGTCAGATTGGGAGCGGTGTTGCTCCAGTCAAAAGACGATAAATTGCGTCCCGTTATTTTCGCAAGTCGCACGCTACTCACCGCGGAGCGAAACTATTCAACATCCGAAAAGGAATGTTTGGCTGTTGTTTGGGCGCTTCGGAAATTGCGACCTTACATCGAATATACAAAAATAAAACTACAAACCGATCACCAAGCACTAATCTGGCTACTTAAAAAAGATGAACCGATGGGACGACTAGGACGTTAGAAGTTTGAAATTCTAACGCACAACATCGACATCAATTACATTGTCGGCAAGGAGAACGTCATCGCGGACGCGCTCTCCCGCGCCCCAGTCACAGACGCCAACGATGACCCAGATGTCGACGACGTAGAAGCACAGGGCCGGCCCAAGGTTTTTGGCCGCCCCAAGCAAAGCATATATTGGCCGCCCCTTCACCACAACCCCCGTCCCCGCTGCAATAGGTTAGTTTTCGCCAAACTATTCCGCCAGGTGCCAGCAGGGTATTTTTTAGGTATCATTTACTTCCGGTTATGGTTTTGCCCTGCTGGTCAGTAATTTTCGCGTGTTTTTAAACGTTTTCAACGTTGCCAACTGCAAATATGCCATATAATTGTTGTGGTTGTGGGTTGTAGTACCATTTCTGAAAAAAATCGTGATGAGTGACATTCCATTCTTTTAAAAAAAAAATGAAAATGATTAGAAAAAAATTTCAAGGGATAGTTGTTTCTTTGCTGCTGCTTTAACAAACGTTTGCTGTAATTATTTCATTGCTGAAGAGTATATTTCAATGCATTGTTAGCAAAATAGTATGGTTTCAACAAGATGACACGGTAGCTCTTGTGCAGGCAGGATTCAAGAGAGACAGTGGCCGTGTATGAAACGTACCAGAAGGTTGATGAAACTGAAAGCGTCATATTTGTTTTCACCAACACAATTTACATACATGCATTTACAAAATGTTGCAGCTTTTTTGGGACGATAGCAAGGTGTAAATGCTCTATATAATTTTTTACACGATGCGTCCATCTGTCCTTTACATTTTGCCCTCGGTCACAGAAATTTTGCTCTTAATTTCCTATCTTGTCTAATATTTTTTGTGTAGTCCCATTTATGTTACATTGAAAACAATCCGAAATAATCAGACAATGCATTGAAAGTCCAGGAAGGTGCTGGCCAGGAAGCTTTATGATATACTTTCATTTGATTCGGACAGTGTTGATCTTGATGTTTGTCGTGGGAGCTAACGCGCTGTCTGCTGAAATCAGTTTGTTTTACAGATTTTAGACAATTTCCAAAGTTTAGAAATGCGATATCGACTCATCATTTGTCACCAAACTATATGATTTCAACAGGGTTGAAGCGATAGCTCACGTGGCAAGATTCAAGAGTAACAGTGGCGTGCTGTTTCAGCTAATGATTTCAGGCGACAGTCCAGTTAACTCGAATACAGTTAACAAAGTGCTATAACTTTATTACGATCATTTTCAACATAAATTAATAGAATTGAACTCAGAAATATTAGATATGATGTAGAAAAGTAAAAATAAAATTTAAATAATCTAAGGTAAATTGCGTTTAAAAGTGGATGAAAACCGAACGTCCCGGTGAAAAAACTATATTACAAGACGATGCCATCAATAAAGTACGTCCAAAAATGTCCGAATTGGCATTTTATTTTTATTATGAACTTTTTTGGAATTACAGGTACAATATGTGTATTTAGTAAATTGTTTTATTAAAAACACGTTATTTCCGTTTCTCATTATTGAATCTTAGGAGTACAACTACAAAAGCTACTGGTATCGCTTCATCCAATTGAAACCGTACAGTTTGATGGCGACCAATCTACACAGTTGTCTCATTTTTACAGATTTTGAAAATTGCGAAAGAATTTGTAAAACAAAGTGTATGATCTCAGCACTGCTCTCACGGTAATCATCAAGAATAACAATTGTCTAGTCAACTGAAAATATTCGGTACCGCTTGGCCTGCACATCCCCAGAATTATATAATGAGCTGTCATTTCATTTCAGGTTGTTTTCAGTGTAAAATGAAACTACACCAAAACTATGACAGACTTGATATTGAAAATCAAGGGCAAAATTTCTGTGACTGAGAGCGAAATGATTTCAAAATGGTGGGAAAATGTAATGGGCAGATGGTTGCATCGTGTAGAAAAGTTATATAGAGCATTTACACCTTGCTATCGTCCCAAAAAATGCTGCAACAATTTGGAAACTGAACGCGTCGTAATTGTTTTCACCAACACAATTTACATGCGTTCAGTTTCATCAACCTTCTGGTTTCATACAATACCACTGTTTTTCTAACAATGCATTGAAATATACTCTTCAGCAAACGTTTGTTGAAGCAGTAGCAAAGCAACAACTATCCCTTGAAATTTTTTTCTAATCATTTTCATTTTTTTTTTAAAAGAATAGAATGTCACTCATCACGATTTTTTTCAGAAATGGTACTACAACCCACAACCACAACAATTATATGGCATATTTGCAGTTGGCAACGTTGAAAACGTTTAAAAACACGCGAAAATTACTGACCAGCAGGGCAAAACCATGACCGGAAGTAAATGATACCTAAAAAGTACCCTGCTTCCACCTGGCGGAATAGTTTGGCGAAAACTAACCTATGCATATTTGACTTTGTACACAGGCAAGGTACATTAAAAATTAATGAATAAATATGGAAAAAATATTACAATGACAAGTTTGGTTACATGCTTTTACTATGCTGCAATAAAAAATATTCAATCGATCTGATAAATATATTGTAAGGTGACCCCATGTCAACCATTGTAACTACCCATGTGTATTTAAGATGAGACAGGAAATAAACATCAGTCACAAGAAAAAATATAATCTTCACGCTAAGTAAAGGGGACTGAAAGATGTGGCAGTTACAACTATACCACCGTAAGGAAAGGTGTACATTTGCACATGCAGAAGGAATAACTTGTTAACCAAAAACATCACCTTTCAGACTGTGAATACTCTCAACACTATGGTTTTTGTGACATCACGATTTTTAAAAGATCTGTTGTTCAACAAATGCTGAACAATTTTATTCCTTCTATCTGGCTATTTGTCAATTTGGCAAGGCCTGTTGCCAGTTGGGTAAAACTTTGGTCTGTGTTTTAAGTTTTCCGTGGTAATTTATTTCAATGATACTTAGTGTTAAAAATACAGCAAGTTCTATAACACGATGAATGGGGACCTTAAAAATAGCGCATTATCGAAATTCGCGCAATAGTAACGATGGGGCCTATGGAAAAGGTGGGGTTATGGACCAAACACCCCAAAATCATTGACTAAAAAATAGAAAGTAATCCAGTGCAATTACACTACAACGTTATATTACGTTAAATTTGTCAAAGATGAAATGAAGACACACCACAGGTGAGTGGTTGTGGCTGAATTATTATTTTTTGTTGCTTATTCACATATAAACTGCTGTAACGCTCATGAGTAAACTGAAGCAGAAGAGAGGATTTACATGTGATGTGTGCTTTTGTTGTCTTAGTATGGTCAGCTATACTGGACGTTTTTCGCATTCATTAGTTTACTCTGACAGCAAAATACAGTCATACACGAAGAACAAAATCGCGTGTGACCAAACAAACTCGCGTGATAAAGATTTTTCTTCCATTTCTCAATCGCGTATGATCAAATTCGCGCAGTAGAAACACGCATTGTAGGGTAAATTACTGTACTAAGTATTTTTTGGTGTTTCATTCGAAATAAATTATGTTTATTTCTGTATTCATTTGAGTGGTACCAATTATTTTATCTTATGGCAATTGGCATTGGGTTAGTGGAGGGTTGGTGTGCTCTCCCAAGTAGTTAATGAGACTGTCTGTGAGAGTGATGTCTCAAGCACTCCCTGTATTGTGGTGTCAAGCAAACTCAACAGAAAACACAGTGATACTGATACATCATGGAATGTTACAAAACGAAAATATTTAATCGCAAAATTGTGAGTTAATTTAATAAAATAATACAAGTATTTCATTTCTTTGTCATTTTTGTACACATTTTTCATTTTTACAAATTCACATAAATTTGATCCGGCAAAATGCCGCCTCTGCTAAAGTGCCGCCCTAAGCACGTGCTTGGTTTGCTGCTGCCCAGGGCCGGCCCTGTAGAAGCACACTTACATGAGCTGATCGACGACACACCTGACGACGCCCAATCAAGTCTTCAGCAAAGCGTGCAATCATCCGCACGAGATGACCATGCTGGTCACATCTACTCGCAGTCTGATGCAGTTCGCATCGACTCAACTTACTCAACTATGACTGACCTAGAAAAATTATCGCCCTTCGTTGTCGAACAACTAAACGCCCACGATACATGGTTTACGAAGATCGCAGAAGACACAACACTTTTAGTGCCGACGATCAACGAGATCATATCAGCTCAACGACATGATAAAAAACTTTCCCCCATCATCGATACGCTCACTGAGTTTTACAAAAACCAGGACGCAAAAACCATGTCCCCAGACTCGATCCCGTTCAAGTGCCATTATTCAATCGCAGATAACGGTGTGCTTTGTGTTTTTATACCTGGTCGAAAGAATATATCCATCGGCAATTTCTCATCGGCATGGAAAGTACTCGTCCCAAAATCTCTACAACAAAGTAATCTTGTGGATTCACCATGGACACCCGATGTCTGGCCACAGCGGGATCGATAAAACCGTAATGAAAATAAGAAACTCCTACTCGTGGAAAGGATTGCGAAAGGATGTCACCAAATTCGTGAAGACTTGTGAGCGCTGCCAGCGCTGTAAACCTGACCAACAAGCTAAAAAAGGATCAATGGTGAACTCAGAAACGGTGGAAAGATGGCAAAAGTGGGGAGTGGACCTCTGCAGACCAAAAACCGCATCGAAAAATCGAAATCGCTACATCCTCGTCATAGTCGACTACGCGATAAAGTGGGACGAGCTCTTCCCCCTTCGAACAGCGACAGCCGACAAAATCGTTCGATGCTTAAAAGAAGTCGCATCAAGAATGGGATACCCCCAACAAATTGTTTCCGATAACGGACCGCAATTCGTCAGCGATATTTACCTCAAATTTTGCCGACAGTGCCACTTAAAACCCATCCACACCGCGCCATATCACCCACAATCCAACTTCACCGAGAGGATTAATAAAGAAATCAAAATACTATTGCAAATATACACAGAAACACATGTCGAGTGGGACAAACACCTGATAGATATCGCAACAGTGCTTCGAACCACACCGTCATCGACCACCGGATTTACACCGACTTTCTTAAACTTCTTACGAGAACCTAAGATGCCGTGGTCGACACTCGGTATCAACAAAGAAGACGGTATCAACCCCGACGACCCACACGCCTTCGTCAAAATAATGAACGCAAGACAACAGCTCGTGTGGAAACAAGTCATCTCAGACGTCGAAAAGGCGAAACAACGCCAAAAACTATCTTACGACAAGGACAGACGCCATTTCGAGTTCAAGACCGGTGATCTCGTCCTCAGAGACACCCATCCATTGTCGTCTGCAGCAAAACGTTACTCAGCGTCTTTGAAGGACAGAAGAGAGGGCCCATTCAGAATAACACATGACTACGGGAACGGAACATACGACATCTCGGATATTTTCACCGATAAAAAAGTGGCAACAGTGAACATAGTGAACCTACGTCCATATTATCCCACCGAGAATCTGACCGTGATCTGGCCTATTGTGAAAACACCGACACAGTGAATCATATCAACAACACAAAACATATTTCACAAAAATAACCCCCACAAAAACCTACGAAAAATCTAAATTGAATCTCTCACAACAAAATAATTTCTAATCGATCGAATTCACAAAATCAATCCCCCTAAAACGAAACGATTATATCTCAAACAAAAGAAATACGAATTTTACACTTGCAGACTTTATTCCCTCACTCTAAAATTAACAAATTTCTCAAATAAAATTATTTCAGGACTTTCCCCACAAAAAACCAAACAAAACACTCATAAGACTCCCCTCGCTAAAATTGTCCTAACCAAAATTTTCGAAAACAAAAACACCGACGAAATTCCCACCCTTCATCACGTCCCAACCAAAACTTTACACCCACATTAACACTCACGCTTCACGACCACAATCACAGCGACGAGAAATCAAAAATCGTAGAAGGAGAGAGACAATGAGGTCGCTCTCTCCCTCGTTTACTTCGCGTAAACGGTCTTCTTTTCGCAGA